>PVJA010002371.1:0-107989 GCA_004027025.1 Myocastor coypus
GAAGGCCAGGAGCTGTCCTGATCCATATTTACAAGTTTCCCCTGGTTCACCTCTGAGGACCAATAAAAGCAAACCGAAGGGCTTATATTGTCTGCATTTTAATTTCTAAGTTTACAAGAAATGTTTCATTATTCTAATTCAGGAGGAAATAAAACATCTTTCCTTTGTAAATGAAAGGTCTCCTTGATTGGGGTGAAGAGCACAGCAAATCAGTCTGTCCTGGGAGAGGCGAGCAGGCAGCAGGGGACGTGGCGGCCTGTGGGATGGGAAGGGGACAGAGGAGAATGCTGGCTATCCATGGATCCACAAACATGCGATAGCTCGAGAAGCCTGTCCCCACTGGCTGTCCTACAGGTAAGGCGGCTGACACTGAGGGTGACACCTGAGAATACCCCGGGGACAGGGGACGGAGAAGGAGTCGGCAAAGATCTTCCTGTCCCTGCTCAGGGCTGTGAGCTGAGGTGCCGGCTTCTATTACACACTTACCAGGATGAATGAACTAGAGAAAAACAGAGGAAAGGCCACCACGGTGTGACTTCATTAATCCGGTTACTAGACGTGCTCACAGCCCAGAAGCCTGACTTTTTTATGTTTAGAATTCTTTTTTTTTTCTTTTTTTTTTGAGTAGTCCTTTGGACTCTGCACATGGAAGAGAGAACAAGGTGAGGCAGGCAGATTTCTTGGGAAATCAGCGCAAAGGAAATTGATATTTAAAGCAAAAAAGCCCGGCTTTCAAATGTCTTAAGTTATCTAGTGACTGTGTGTGGCTTCTTTTTACTTTGTGTAGGGAACTAGTTGCTTTCTATTTTCCTTTATCCTCTGTCACTGAACTCTTTGCATTATCTACAAATCCCTGCTGTTAAACTCTTTTATTTTTTATTATTTACTTATTTTTTGAACAGGGTCTCATTACGCAGCTTGGACTCATAGTGATTCACCTGTTTCCTGCCTCCTAAGTACTGGGATTACAGGCACGTGCCACCGCGCCCGGACTCCATTGCTGGCTCAGCGCGCTGGAGAGCAGGGCCTGCGCGGCAGGCGGGGCCAGGAACCAAACCCTGGCCCTTGCGCTTCCCTAAGCAAGCGCTTAGTCCACTGAGCTATACCGTCGGCCCTTACACTCTTTATTCTACACTCAAACTAAGTTTTAAAGGGAGCCCATACTTAGGGTTCACAGGCCAATGTTGCTGGTGGTTCTTGAAATGCACCTGCTTTTGCCACTCCCAGAGCATGGTGTTCAAGTGAGAAAACAAAAGCAATGCATCGAAAAGCATTCATTTTGAGGGGTGGGGTGGGGTTCCTCTGACAGCTCTGTGCCAAGAGCCCAACTCTTTCTGACAGAAATCAGGCTACTGTTCGGGCCAGGAGCAGGAAGTGCTCATTTTGCAGAGGGCGAGAAGTTCACACCTGTGCTGTTTAACAGGGGCAACTGAGGCTTCCAGGAGTGCAGCAGTAAGCAAGACAGAGAAAGACAGGGACAGGGAAATGGAGACCGGCAGATAGCTGGAGTGGAGACGCAGCAGAAAGCAGCCATAAGTGAAGACCTCCTTGGGCAGTGTGAGACTTGATGCTCAGACTTTGGCAAACGAATAAGGACATGTAGGTGGCTTGAGGTGGAGACTGTGGAGATGACGAGAGAGATCAGGAAAAGCCTGTGAACGTGTCAGATGAGGCTGTGAGGTCCTACAGGCAAGGTAAGCAGATGCAGAGCAGATGTGCATGCTAACTCTGAATGACAGGGGTTTCAAACAGCGCCAAGAGGGGCGCTGGAAGACATGAGCCAGCCCAAGTGAGACATCACCCATTTGCCCATGAGATGAGCATGCGGCCCACCCTCAGCTCAGTTCCATTCATATGTTAGTCACCTCTGTTCTTTTTTTAATGCTTATGAGTCCTCAGCACAAAATTATTTCCCAAAAATTGGACTATTTGAGTTCTAATTCAAGAAGTCAAGCATTGCTGTAATGCTGAAATATTTCAGGTAAGCCCCCACATCTACTGTGTTGACGGATCATACTTTTACCCATATTTAAGCTGCTAAGTATCAACCAGGAAGATGGGGGAGGTAGTAGCGCCTGCTGATGCAAATTATTTACAGAAAATCAGGTCACCATCATACACAATGGGGCCCAAACTAAAACACACCTCATTCGAAGTCAGTAAGCCAGGCTCTGGCTCGGTAATCTAAGCACCTGACGAGGCAAGTGTGAGGACCCAGGTTCTATCCCTTCTACATATGCCATGCTGACCCTGCCTCAGGGCACCAAGCTGGCCACTAAGACTGGGTGTGGTGGCTCACACTATAATCCCAGCGCTGGGTAGGTGAAGACAGGAGGATCACTATGAGTACAAGCTGTGTAGTGAGATCCTGAACCAAGTACAAAAAAAAAAAAAAAAAAAAAAAAAAAAAAAAAAAAAAAAAAAAAAAAAAAAAAAAAAAAAAAAAAAAAAAAAAAAAAAAAAAAAAAAAAAAAAAAAAAAAAAAAAAAAAAAAAAAGAAAGAATAAAATTAAATAAATAAAAAACAAACCTCAGTAAACCCAAAAGACAACTTTCCTCTTTCTGCCACGGAGAACAACACAACACAGGGTACACCAGGGAACCCCAGATCTCACAGTTCCAGCATATGAGCAAGCCGGCAGCCTTTCACATGTTTAGTTGCTAAGAAATGGTTAAATTTCACAGGCTGGTGCAGAAAGACTGATGGGAAAGATACTGAGATATCTTTTAAGCAAGTGTTATTGACCTAGATTTCTTTGTGGTTCCTGTTGGTGGTGATGTTTGCATTGAGTCGGCTGCCAGATCTGGAGAAGGTATGTTTCTTCTGCTGTTTTTTACGCTTAAAAACATAACACTAGGAGCAACACCTGAAATCATATGGTCCAGAGGTCAGGATTTGTTTATTTATTTATTTATGTGCTTACTTATTTGGCACCAGGAATTGAACTCAGAGCCTCACACCTGCCAGGCAGGTACTGAGTCACGGAGCTACATTCTTGGCCCTCACATGTCAGTATTTTAGCAGAGAATTCTTTGTTTAAAACAAAGGAAAACAGAATAAAAAACTAAACAAACAGAAACAAATGTTGTGGAGGCTTTATACATTTAGGCTTAGTTGGTTATAGGTGAGAGAAACAGAAGCACTAACAAAAGTGTAGATGAATGCGCTGGAGAGATATTAGTGCTTTTGTGTGGTTGTACGGAAGATAGAAGCACAGAGCTTAGCAGGTGCAATAGCGGGAAGCAACATGGCCGTGAATAAACTAGCACCATTTCTTTTGCACTTATAGTGACTGTTGTAAGGGGGGAGAATGAGAGGGAGAGAGAGAGACAAAGAGAGGGAGAAAGAGAGGGAGAGGGAGAGGGAGAGAAAGATTAAGCTTGCATCACAGGTTGGCAGTGTCTGGGAGTGAGAGCTTGTGTAGAAGATGTCTTGTAGTCAGGACATCTTGAAGCTATCTTTTCCTTCTTTATAGAAGAAATTGTTCTCTAAACTGAATGTAGAGTGCTATTTGACAGGAGGAATGGATATTGTGCAACCAAAACTCCACACACATACCTCATAAAGTGGGTGAAAGAAGCGGAGGACAGAAAAGCACGAGCAACTGAGACCCCAGCCCTCACTCCCGTTGGAGGTGTCTGAGGCATCCCATGGCAGAGAATGAAGACTGCTAGCCTCCTTCCCCTTCGGGCAATTTGGTATGATAGGATCTATTTCATTACTCCCCAAATTTTGGGGGAACAAATTCCTCACTATCTGTTCACACTTTCTTTCAGGAATTTTTGATGATCAAAACTAAGCTCAAGTATCCGTTCTGAATGTGTACTGCTATCAAAAGGAGAAGACTGGAGTATAACCCTCAATCTGCATGTAGCTTTCCACCTCCAGTCTCGTGGTGTGACTGTGTTTCTTCACCTTCTGTGATGTTAGGTGCAACATGTGTTGGCCAAAGAAATGTGATCAGAAGCGTTGTGCATCATTAGCAGGCAGAACATGTGAGCCAGTAAAGAGCTGGCCAGGGGTGCTGTCTGCTGGTGCCAGGACATGCAAACAGGTGTCAAGGAAGTCCTGAGCAGCCCGGGTTCTTCACTGTGGCAGTGCAACTCCCTGGCCCACCCTGCTATGGTTGCTAGGTAAAGTCACTGCAGCATCTGCAGTCTGATGCAGCCAAAGCTTACTGATATAGCAATTTTATTTTATTATGGCCCCATGGGGGAAGAATATCTGGTCTAATTTCCTCCCTCCAAAAAAGTTATATTTACAGTCATGGTTTTCTATGTTTGGCAAAGATCTCAGAGATCATGGCATCTACTGAACAGAAACTGAGACTCAGTAAGTTAGAAAAAGTATACGTACCATTCCTGAACAGTTACCTTATCCAGCCTGCTGCTGAAGCAGGAATCTACTTGGCTATATCTGTATTTTGGAATTAGACAGACGTAGGTTTATGTTCTGAACGTTCCACTTACAAATGATAAGATCCTAAGCAAGTTACTTAATAGCTGTAGACCTCAGGACTCTCATTTACAAAATTATTAGGACTAATAATTTTTCTGCATTATAAGATTATTATAAGGATTTGAGATGGTGAATATAAGCACTTGTCATGGAACCTAGCCAGTAGGGAGGGTCCAGACAGTGGTAGCTGGTATTTTTAATCCCTTATCTCTTCTAGGGCATCTCCAGAGAAGGTAGGCTCTTTGCTTGGGGACCAAGCCTATTCAATTCCATGGGATGTCCTTAACCACTAGCAAGCTCTTTCTTACTGAGCACTACCCAGTCTCAGTCTCTGTCTCCTACACATCAGGTGTACTGCTTTTATCCTCTTGAGCACAGACCACCTCATTTTCTCCCTCTTGGTGATGACTTATCATAAGGAGGAGAGGGCTTCTCTCCTCTCAGTGAACATTTCCAGATCTATTCCTTTTAAGACTGCATTTCCCAACAACTCACCGAAAGTGTGAACTGTACTTTAAAATCTGCCTGTCACCTCTAGTAATGAATAGGCGCTACATAGTATGCATTCCTCTACTTCCTAAGGTTGAGTTTCTATTGCCCTTAAAATACAGCAACTATCAAATGAAAAGAACAAACACTTCTCCAAACAAATGCAAATGGTCAAGATTTACATCAAGAAACATTGACTATCTTTAGTTACTAGGAAAATACAAATCGAAATAACTTTGCAATTCTGTCTCATTTCAATCAGAATGGCTGTCATCAAGAACGGCAACAATTGGGATGGCTCAGTGGTCTAGAGCGTCTGCTTGGAAGAGCTTGGGTGGCTTCAGGGACCACAGTTCAATCCCCGGCACCACATGCTGTGCCAGCCCTGCCCTCGGGGTGGGCTGAGCTGGGCATAAAAATGAGTGAATGAACAAACAAATGTTCTGAAACAAGAAAAAAAAAAAATTTAAAAAAAAGAACGACAACAAGAAAAACAAAAAAAATGCTGGTAAGGGTGTGGGGAGAAAGAATCCCTTCTTCATTGCTGGTGGTAATGTAAGCCAGTACAACACTATGGAAATCAGTATGGAGACTCTTCCAACAACTAAAAGTAGAAATCCCATTTGACCTTTCTATACTTCTCCTGGGTATATTCTATGAAGAGTGAAAGTCATCAATTATACTGATACATGCATAGCCATGCTTATAGCAGTCTAATTCACAATGGAACTAATCTCTGAAAACAGCCTAGATGCACATCAACAGATAAAGAGATAAAGAAAATTTATATATAGGATGTACAATGGAATTTTATTCTGCTATAAAGAAAAATAAATTTGAGTCATTTGCAGGAAAAATGGGTGGATATTTAAGCCACACTGTAAAGTAAAATAGATAAGATACAGAAAGTTAAATATTGTATGGTTTCTCTTATGTATGCAATCCAAAATATGCATAAATCGAAGGCAGGATGGTAGGAAACACAGAGGTAGACTCTTATGGAGATGGTAGAGAGGGTGGCTGGAGGGAGAAAGGGCTGGAGGGGGCAAATGCACCAAGTATAACAATGATGCTATAATATATGTGCATCGATTTCTCAAGACAAATGTAAATGGGGGTATCACAAACATATACCAATACAATTTAAAAAAAAAAAGAATGAACAAATCCAATCAATTAAATACTACTATTCAAAACTAAGCACACCTAGGATCTGCTATGTGCAGACACACACATTAGGACTGACCCTCCCCCATTCCTGCCCCTACTGTGATTTGAGATTTACAGTCCTGAAAGGCCAAAATGCTTATAAGAAGCAAGTCAGGGCCTCAGCCTGACCTTGGTCAGCTGAAATTCCTAGATTTTTGTTTTAACTAATCAACCAGTTCAACTCAGGTATTTTCCAATCTATAATTACCAATCAGTTATTAACCTAGACTAAAGAGTCCTTCTTAATTGCATTACATGTGATCTTACTGTTTTGGGCATTAATTCTACCAAAATGTTTTCAGTGTCCCCATTCTGTCATCTAGCATAGCAACTCTTCCTTGTGGTCTTAACCATCCATATTCTGAAGGGAGCAATATGAAACATCTTCCATTAGTAAGGTTTTGACTAGGGAGGGAATGGCAATGACCTTTGGGGTGGTGAAGTTCAGGAAGTGACTCCCTGCCTATGTGGCTTTCATTCCCATAGTAGGTGATCGCAAAGGCAGCGGCCAATGGTCTTTCCTAGAGAACCTTGCCTACTTTTTCACATGACCCCAAGGACCAGCTTCTAGGATAATTGTACATCTGGCCCAAACCTTTGTTCTTCAACTAAGACGAATCAACTCAGAACTTAATTGATACAAGAGGACCAATCAAGATTCCTTCTCTTGGAGCAAACCATTAAGACCATGAAATCCAATCTAATCTCAAGGGGTAAAAAGAGCTATTTAGAGACCTAGCATACATATGATTTTCCCCTCAGGGCCCAGGCTGTGGAGAAGAAACAGCAAAGCAGTACAGAGATTAGAGAAAGGAGGAGGCTGTGGATGGCCACTGTGAGGCTCATCTCACCCTCTTCCTTTTATATTGTCTCTTTGGTGGGAGTGATGGTTACCTGGAAACAAAAGAATCCTAATTGATTCAAATACCTTCCAATTTTCTAACCACTAGCTCATCAAACCCACCTTGAACCAAGGTGACTGCGCTGACTCCCTTTCCATCAGTTTGTTAGTTTGTGCTTTGGTTTTTTGCTGATCCGTACCCAGTAGGCTCTGTCTGAAGACAGGTTTCTCTTGCTAGAGTTTGTGGTGGAGAGTCAAGAGGTCTAACTTATGGAGGAGGTAAGGAAGGAGCTGTGAAGCAGGTAGTTTCAAGTGAGCCCAGACACAAGAGAATCAGGACGCAAACTGCACAGAAGATTGGCCTTAGCTGGGGGAAAAGAGGCTGGATTTTGTGTCCTCAGCCATGAGTGAGTGGCTGGAACTGAGAAAGAAATGGGGCTAGACAGTTTGAGTCAGCCAATAGCAGTTCATTGGAGAAATACAGAGACTTTACTACCCACCAATATACTTCTAGCAGCTAGGCAGGGTCCTGGTAAAAGGGTTGTGAGTGGGATATCTGTAAAGTCTGCGACAGCTTTCTTTGTAGCATGTTCTTTCAAGGAGACTTCCTGTCAGATCTCTCAAGACACAGGAAACCTGATGAATACCAGTTGTCCTTCATTGAATTTTTGGCATCAAGATTAGAAACTGTCAGAAGGAAGGGATTCATTTAGGCAGGGATGGGTAGTGGTAGCTGTCATCCTTCTGCAAATCATACTGGAGCACCTTGGGGTATTTCACTTCCTGAACCCATGCTCACTCCTCTCTTGCTGCAGAATCTCAGATCTGCTCCGTTCCAGACATGGGCTCTACAGAACTCAAGCCTACCCATCCCTCCCCCTGTACAGCAATTCCTTTGAGACAAACTCAAGGCCCAAACCCAAATCGATAAAGCACAAGAATACTCTAGGGCTTCAGGGGAAGAGGCTTCTTTGGTCTTGTTAGTGAATGAGATAAATGCCCGCTCCCTGCTGACCAGCCCATGGGAAGGATGTGACTGACACTCAGGGCTCTCAAAGCATTTCTGGAACTTGGTCCCAGGAACAGAGTACGGAACAGATCAGAAACCCAAACTGGGCAAAATGCTTGCCGGTCAGTAGAGCTCCTGAAAAGATGGGGACTCTCCTCCTGAAGCCAAACTTGAAGCTACATACTCCTGAATCCCTCCATGTGTGCTCCAAGGAATTCCATTATTTGCTGGATCCCATTTCAAACAGGTTTTTGTTATATGAAACATAAACTACCCTAAGTGATAGACTGCAGGGAGTGGGAGGAGGAATGGATTGCAGGCAGGGAATGTCACCGCCTACTTGTTTTTGGCACAATTTCCCGTGTACATTCTTCCCTCGAGTCCCATAATGTGCTCATATCTAAAAGCAGGAATGGACAATTCAGCATCCTGATAACCCCTCACACAGAGCCCTGAACTGGATGCCAGGGCCATGCCTTCCTCTGCAGGAATTTGACGTGCAGATTTGGTTTCCGGCACACTAAACCATTTAAATAACATCAGCTGCATTTGGAAGATTTCCAGTTGTCAGCAAAGCTTTGCAGATACAGCTCCCGAAAGGAGCAGAAAGTGACCTCGCCGGTGGGGGCTTCTTCTAAACTTTATTAATAAAACATTTGGGCGACACTGTACATTCATGTCCTTCTAACACTCCTTGGGCAGCAGTCAAAGTGCTCAGGATAGCAGAGAAGTCACACACGTCATTTTATGCTGTGCCCTACACGATCCCAGGACTGATTTTAGGAGCAGGCTGCATGCAGGAGCCCATCCTGGGGCTTGGGGGGATGGCAGGAGTCACAATGCAGTCCATTTATCTTCATCTTTCATCCTTTCATGGCCCTTCTAGAGCTCTCTCCTATTAGGGCTGTGGCATTTGTCTTGTGCTTGGAGTTAATAGTGGCCCGAGATGATTTTTAACAATAATAATCTTAGTTATTATAGTGCTTAGATATCTCTTTGTTTCTTTTCTTCATTTATGGTGCCTAATGCCATCTTTGACCAGATGGAGAATGCAATTAAAATAAATATAATGTAATATAAAAATAAAACAGAACATATTGCTTTTACAGGGCAATCTGGGCCCAAGATTTTCTGCAGTGGAAATTACTGGCTAAATAAACCTATCTCCTCATTGACATGAAGCTAAGAAGAAAAATCGGTTATAACAAAAGGAGAAAGAAATGTCGTTATTTCCCGAATTGAAGCAAGAGAAGTTGATATCTTGATTATACCTCATCAATTATAGATCTTTTATTTTTGCTACTCATGAATATTTGAGTATTAACACAGTGAATTGAGGAGAATAAGTCCTAACATTTCTTGAACATATGTTACATGCAAATTATTTTGTATAAAGATAACTATTTAATTCTTGTATTAGTCCAGTGAGAAAAGAGATTATTATTTCAGCAACAAGAAAATTAAAGGCCAAGAAGTTGTGTGGCCATCTAGTGCCACACAGTGAGTGCCCAAGTGGAAAATTACGGAAGTAGGAAGGACTTTTTTTCTGTTTCTTTTTACATGAACAGCTTCAGAAAATTCAGTAGTGCCACAGTGCAGGTGCAGTAGGGGAGAAAATGACGAACAGTAGAAGCTGAAGAAGCTTCCGGTGTTTTTTGGGGGGAGAATTCATGTATATGGGAAGGAAAATAGAACTACATGGCAAAAGAACTACAAAGGGATTGTTGTAGATATGTTCAGGTCAAGGTCTTTTCCCCCATTCTCATGGGAAACTCACCCTTTTAAGAAGGCATTTCCAACCCAGAGTGAGTGTGTCAAAACCTCGACCTCCCAATTTTAGGTACTGCTTCAGTAGGGAGGTTTTTCTACAAGGGACATGGACTGAGATGTGTGGAAATGAGGATTTGTTGGAAGGATCCATGTGTCTTTCACAGAACTTGACAAGTCTGGGGAAAATAGGGAAAGAAGGAAATAGGGACTGGAAACTTCATAAAAACCACGAGGGCTATGACCAGTCTCTTTGGCTGTGAGTCACTGGCCTTCACTTCTCTCCAAGTGAAGAGTCTCTTTTTCTCTCATTTCATACCAGTTCCTATTGCATGGGGTGGGACATCACTGGCCCAGTCCTAAAACTACATTTCCCAGATGAGGACTCCTAAACAACTGATTACCATGCTTTGGACTTGCTCCATTAGAAAATGTCTTTGGCTCATATTGGGTCAGGTGTCCATGTCTATTCCATGTAGCTGTGCTCATTAAAGGAGTTACTATTTGTCTGTATAAATATAGTTGTGAGAGTTCACCCATTTGAATAAGTGGACAGTTCTCAGAAAAGGGCCTCCATAGATCCACCAAAAGACCTACTATACATCTGGTTCAAATTCATTATATTCATTCTTGGAAATTTACTAAATTCTCTCACTTATCATTTCTGTGACTGTAAGCCATAAAAGATATCTTTATCTTTGTGTTATGCTTATCTATGCTTTCCATTTCTAAAACCTGAGATCATAACTGATGTAAGTGTATCCCCAAGTCCTCATCTTCAGAAAAATGTATTATCTTTATTCTTTTCAACTTGTCTCTGTTTAAAACCCATACACATACAAACTTAATATATCAAAATGATAGAGGCAAAATTTTACCTAAAGGATTTCTAAGCAAAATAAAGATTCTTAGGAAATGTTGAAGAGTCTTATTATGCCTCTGGCACACCAACAGGAATATTACAAAATTCATAAAAGGGGAAAAAGAATTATTGTGAAGTCTGACCAGAGTGCATACTACAGTCATGGTTGGGTAGAGCTTTCTGATATTGTTGTTGTTGTTGCTATCTTGATTATACCTCATTAATTACAAATCTTTTATTTTTGCTATTTGTGAATATTTTCAGTGAGTTCGGGAGAATAAGTCCTAACATTTCTTGAATATATGCTATATGCAAACTATTTTGCATAGAGATGACCACTTAAACCTATATTAGTCCAACGAGGGAGATAGTGTTGTATTGCCAATAAGAAAAATTAAAGCCTAGGGAGGTTGTGTGGTCACCTAGCGCCACACAACCAGTTACCTGATATGGGTAGAATAGACCAGGGGTGTCTGCTGCTCAAATTTTGCAACCCTATATTGACATTTTGAAGAAATTTAGGTGTGTAGTAGAAGGGATGTTCAAAATCCGTATGTTAATATAAAATTTTTGTTACAGTAAAACCCCACTTCCACTAGTCATTCTCTAAATGTTCCCCTTTTAACACACGTATCCCGTCATTCTTGCCACTTTCTAAAGTAGTGCTGGAGAGTTCTCCCTCGTGAATGTCTTCACAAAATACCAGAGCCGCTGTTGCCATGCGTCAACCAACAGAGAGGCAGAGTCATAAACACAAGAAATCCTCCTCCTCCTCCTTATTCCACAGGCCTGACCCCCTGTAACTTATGGTTTTAAGTTTCAAAATGACCATGAAATGTAAGTGTTTTGAATCAATTCAGGACATCAAGGCAAACACAACAGTACAACTAGATACACCCATGAAAGAGAACTTCCAGAACTGCTCTAGCAAGCGTCAAAACCAAGGCGATATATGTATTTGAAATGAGGAGGGATTATTGGCTAGTCTCTTTTACTATAATAAATTTTTAAGTCTAAACAGTCACCACCATAGGTCTCAGTCATGCCTCCTATTTGACTTGATGATGTTGGGGAGATTAATAAAATGCACAGAAGTTCCAGGCCTTGCTTCTGAAATAATGGGTCTATGACCTTAGAAAAATCAGTCCACACTTGTAAAACCATTTTCTTCATTTATGATAATGGGAAACTACACACAGGAAAGCTTTCAGCTACAGGTGCCAAATCAAAGTATTGAAACAAATGAGGCATTTGTAGACTGGATCTTGCTCAAACCCTCAAATTTTAATTTCCCCGCTCTCTGTCATCAATCACCAGAGAAGCAATGAACAAAATAAAAATATATCCTGTCCTTTCCTTGGCTTTGAATCTTTAAAGAGTTGGACATGTCTATGAGAGTTTGGATGGTACAGAAGGGAAGGATAGGCTCTATTTCAAATAATATGGCATTTTGGCTCATGGGTGAGTTATCACTCTTATCTCATGGCCAGCTCCTACTTTCTGTAGGTATTGCATCGACCAGCCTGAGCATCCTGCTGCTAAGCAACGAGCATTATTACAGAAATGTGAGCTCTTAGTTGTGGTCTCAACTTGTTAATGCAAACTTGGTAACTGGGGCTCAAAGACCATCTCTAGCCTGAAGTAGCCCTGTCTGTAAAATGAGAGCACTAGAGAGATGCACCCAATGGGCCCTTTCCAGCAGTGGTGCGAACCACCCTGTTGTGACAGAAGAAAACAGTTCTTCAGGTGTACCTGCCCTCTTCATCCAAGCCTTTCCAAGTCACTGAGAGCACATGCACACACACAAAAAAAGGTCTTCAGCTAGCCCCAGTCCTTACTGCTTTTTTTTTGTCTTTTTGAGACAGGGTCTCATTATGCAGTTAAGGCTGGCCTTGAGCTCACTTTTGTAGTCCAGGCTGGTCTCAAACTCTCACCAATCCTCCTGCCTCAGCCTCCCAAGTGCTGGGATTACAGGCGTGAGCCACCACGCCCGGCCTTTACCGCTTTCTGAACCAGCTGATACAAGGTCAGTGCACAGTGAAGGCAAAGCACAGCCACTGACATTTGATGCCCAAACACTTTGCACTTACCATTGTGACATTTTCTGGTTCATTCCGCGTGTTTTTCTGAACTCTCTTCTACAAGACACATGCTTCAAGGGGATCCTTTTTGGAGAAAATGCCTCAGGGTCTTCCTGAAACACAACTCCAGGAACGAAGGACCTCTGTGGATGGTGCAACTTGAGGACTGGCAGGTGGACAGACTTTGATACTGGTTCTGTCAGCGGGAAGCCTAAGGAATCCGAGAGCACATCCTGGGCAGCACTTGGATCGAGTATTTTCAGTTCTGATACTGGAGATTCCAACCTCCCTACTTGTTGCCCATTTGAACTCTGGTGAGTTATGGAATCCCCTTCACTTTGTTTTCTCATCAAATAAATGCTTTCTACTTCACTGGATTGTTGTTAAAGATAAAATAGCATGTTTCACATAAAATTTTTAACTGAGTGCCTACTAAGCCATAGTAGTTAATATTTTTAGCCTTTCAAATACATACTAAACACAGAAGACATATTCAATGAAAAGTAAAGTTTTGATTATAAAACACAAAGGCCAATCTGCCTATTACATAAGAAAAAACAATTACGGTTTTTTTCATTTCTTTGAGGTTTCAAGCAAAATGTGGTGTGTAAAATTAAGAACAGAGCCAAATTGAATTTCCAGGAAAGCAATAACTGAGAGGCTTTTAAGCAAGAAAGAGGTTTGTTGGCTGAAAGGCATAAGCACATGTTAACGTTGGAGTCAGAATGGGAGTAGACAGCATAGCTGGCCTCTGACCTCTTTTTAGTAAACTGTGACCTGTATGAAGACAGAGTATGCTGGTCAACATCTAACTTTCTTCCAGGTGATCATTCCCATTCTTTATATCTCTAGAAGGAGCTGAGAAAAATTGGGTTCTGTTATAGAATAAAGCTATCACAAGGAATATGACAGAGGAAGGGTGAATCATTTTGTATATCGTGAAGACTAATGTGTCAGATCATTTGCTTATATGATGGAATCACATATGCAAATAGCTATAGGAATCACACAGGTGACATAATTGAATGCAGTGAGCACTACAACAGCCCAAAAGACACATAGTCTGTGAAAGAAGGTGACTGCCACTCTGTTTCACAATGCTGCTGCCATGCTTGATGAAAGTCACCAAAATACTTCCCTTTTATGAAAGAAATAGAAACTTCAAACTTTTGCAGGAAACTTCTCAACTTTTAAGTTATTGGGAGTTTATGTAAAATATTTGAAGTACCATTGACATCCAATTCTCATCCACAATTTCAGCTACATGGGGAAACCTACAGCAATTATAAGAGCTCAGAATTTGGAGACAATTTGTTGGGGATAGTAATTTACATTTCAGTTACTAATGGATAGTTGTCCCCAAGTACATTGTGGCTAATCATAACAGATGTGAACACTTTTTAATATTCTGTTTTAATCATAGAGGATAACTGGTATGGACCATTCTTCCCACCGTAAACAAGGGCAATGCTGATCAAAATACAGGAGACATCTGTTTTTAATCATGGAACAAATTTATAATTGTGATCCTTGAGAGAAAGGAAAGATACAAGGTATTTTTTGATCATTTGTTTGTTTGTTTGTTGCCAGGGTTTGGAGGGTTTTCATTCTACAGTACAGAAAACTGGAGTCTAAAAGTAGAGTGAGAGACTTGTTGAGTTGAAAAGGTAGAGAACAGAAATTTGACCTGAAGAAGTACATGGGATTTTCATGATAGGGTACTAGAAAAGAGACTTCCAAGAATGTGTGTAAGAAATCTGTGGGATTTGTAGGGTCATGAGCTGATGACTGGGCTGGAGTGTTGCTGGGTGAGTGGCAATAGGGCCTAAGCAGAGAAGTAACTTTTGTGGGCTTAACAATGGGGGAAGGGAATAAAAGGCCTATACTAAAAAATGCTGGTGTTCTGCCACATTCTAGACAGAGAGAACTCATTTCAGGAGTTAGGACCATATCCTACAGAAAGAACCACACTACAAGATTTTTTTTTTTTTTTTTTAGGAATTTTTTATTTTATTTTTTTCTTCTTTCAGAACCTTTATTTGTTTATTCACTCATTTTTATGGCTGGCTCAGCCCGTCCCGGGGGCAGGGCTGGCGCAGCATGTGGTGCCGGGGATCGAACCGCGGTCCGGCTGAAGCCACCGAAGCTTTTCCAAGCAGGCGCTTTAGACCACTGAGCCATCCCGCCGGGCCCCCCACACTACAAGATTAAGATCAAAAACCAAAATAAAATACTGATCACTTCTTCTTTAAAAAAATGCCTAAAAATACTAGCTCTAGAGCAAAAAAATAAATTATTATAAGAAGATATAATAATTCTCATTCCTCTGGCATATCACGTATATGGTTTATGACACAAAATAAAAGAGGAAAAAACTCTTTCACAATAGCATCAAAAAATGCAATACTTAGGAATAAATTTAACAAAGGAAGTATAAGATCTCTACACTGAAAACTACAGTGTTAAAAAAAAAACTTTGAAGAAGTTATGAGAAAATGAAAAGATATCTCTTGCTTTTGAGTAGGAAGAACCAACATAGTGAAAACGTTCATATTTCCAAAATTGTTATGCAGATATAATGCATTTCCAATCAAAATACCATTAGTATATTTCACAGAAATAGAGACAACAATTATAAAATTTAGTTGGAACCAGAATAGACATAGAATAGGAAAAAAGAAAGAATAAAATCAAATGTAGTTAACACACAGAGATAGCTCAGTGGTCTAAGTACCTGCCTAGGCAAGTACAAGGACCTGGGTTTGATCACCAGTACCACATGCCATGTCAGCTCACCCTAGGCACACTACTCTGGCCACCAAGACCAGGCATGGTGGCATACACCTGTAACTGTAGGACTGGGAAGGCTGAGACAGGAGGATCACTACAAATCTGAGCTGCATAGTGAGACCCTGTACCAAATACATTAAAAAATGCAGGCAACAAAGGCAAGGAAGGGGGCATCACAACCCCTGACTTGAACTTATGCTGCAGAGCTACAGTGAAAAAAAAAAAAAAAAAAAACAGCTGGTGTTTTCGGGGGAAAGATCTGAGGATCAATGGGGCAGATTAGAAGATGCAGAAATAAATCCATACACACTCAACCACCTTATCATTGACAGAGGGGCCAAACAGTGGAAGAAAGACAGGCTCATTAATAAAAGATGCTAGAAAAACTGGCTCTGCTCATGCCCAAGACTACTCTGAAGACTGATGTGGAGACTGTGTCTATCACCATGTGCTAAACTAAAATCAAATTGGATCAAAAATCTAAATATTAAAACAGAAACACTAAATGAGCTGAAAGCATGAATAAGTAGGACTCTTGAAGAGACAGATGTAAGCAAAGACTTCACGAAACCCTCTGTCTGGGAAATACCATAAAGACTCAACAACCAGGATTTCATCTTATTAAAGAGTTTCTGCACAGTGAAAGAAATCACCAGAGTAAAAAGGTAACCCATAGAGTGGAAAAAATATTTTATCCAGTTGTTCCTTAGACAAAGGACTAATATCTAGAACATATAAAGAACTGAAAAAAATCAGAACTCCCCAAATTTAAAGACTCAATTCAAAAATGGTAATCTGAAATGACTATACTTCTCAGAGGAAGAAAAAAAAATGCCAAATTAATAAATAAAAAAGTGTTCAACATCACTGGTCAAATTAAAACAATGCTGGTATTACATCTCAGAAAAATAGCTATTATCAAGAAATTAACCAATAACAAAGTGTGGCAGAGCTGCAGGGGAAAAAAGAATCCTTCTTTGCTGTTGTTGGGATTGGAGACTTGTGCAACTAACATGAAAATCAGTGTGGAAGTTATTCAAGAACTAGAGCTAGAGGTCCTATTTGATTCAGCTAATCCCCTACTTAGGATCTTTCCAAAAGAATTAAAAGCATTATACCACAGCAATATATGTATACCCTATTTATAGCAGCACAGTTTGTAATAGCTCAATCTTGGAAATAGACAAATGTTTATCAACTGATGAACAAATAAGAGATTTGTTTATATATAAGACAGTAGTACTCAGCCATAAAGGATAAATCTGAGACAGTTATACCTGAATGAATGGACCTTGAGACCATACTATTAAGTGAAACAAATTGGACATGTGTAAATATCACATCATCTCTTTGGTCTGAGAGGTGGAAAGCATAAATAAAAACCAAAACATATAATACATATTGTGAAATAGAAATTGTTCAAAAGGAAAAAGGAACTAGGAAGGGAGTAAGAAGAAAGGGAAGAGAAAAGAAAAATGAGAAAAGAAGGATAACATGGAAATAGAGTCTTGTAAATAAGGGAAGAAAGTTGAAGGGAGGGGAAGAGAATGAGGAAAAAAGAGGAATCATGATATATCATATACAACTACAAATTCTGTATGAAGAATGTGATCATTATGTATATCTAAATGATACCAATAACCTTTTAAAAATATAAAAAATAAAATTAATAGATATGGTAAGAGGCAGGTAATGTGACTCATAATAAGAAATAAAAGCAATAATAATCTCAGAGAAGAACATATGAATAACTATTATAAATGTGTTCAAAGCCTTACAAAGAAAATATGGTCCCAATGATTGAACTGATAGGAAATATTATCAGAAAAGCAGAAAACTATAAAGAGAATAGATAAAATTCTACAATTGAAAACTACAATATTAAAAAATTTTTTAAATCATTGGCTTGGCTTAATAATATAGAAGAGACTAAAGAATGATTGGACTGGGCCAGCAAGATGGTTCAGCAGTCTAAAGTACCTGCTCAGGCAAGCTTACGCAACTGCAGGGACCGTGGTTCAATACCCGGCACCACATGCTGGCCAGCCCCAACCTCAGGGCAGGCTAAGCCAGCCATAATAATAATAATAATAATAATAATAATAATAATAATAATAATAATAATAGAATGATTGGACTAAATAACAGATCATACTTTGTTATGTAAAATTTCTAGTCCATATGGTTAAAGGTGGAAAATTGATGGTTACATCATGTTGTCATCTTCTTGGCTGCAATTTTTGCTGCTGTTATTGCTGATGGTATCACTTTAGCAAAAAAGTGAAATAATTATTCTAAGCAGCTATTCTTCCTGGCATTCCAAGTCTGAGACTGACTAAGGGTCATAGAAAATACTGCGGCGTGGTACCAAATAACCAAAGGCTCAGCTAAGCAGGTTGCAACTTCTCATCCCCAACAAATTCAAGCGGCACAATCTTGATCAGCTCTACCTAGAAGATATCTCAAAAAAGTAGTCATCTCCTAAGGATTCTAAACGCTAGCAATAAGACAATGCACCACAGGCAATTAACAAGCAGCACGCCAGGAATGAAGCTAAAATAAGAGCAAGCAAAGTAGAAGACACTTAAACAAGATGTAAACCCATGCATCCACTTTACCAAAGGCAAACTCAGGGAGTAAAGAGGTGGGACAATCCAAAAGCTAAGTACCTGGCCTTTCCAAAGTGGTAACAATGAAGCACTTGAAGTCAGCTCTAGAAAAAAAAATCAAATCTTATATAATTTCTCAGATAACTGCAGATATCATATCAAGATGAAAATCATGTTTAGTGATTCTAGAACAGATATAGATTAATAAAGAAGAGCTTAAGGAAATTTGAAGCCCTGAATTCTGAACATAGAAAAGAAACAGAATCCATAAGGCAGGTTCAGACAGATATTTAGGATAATAAAAATTCCACTGAAAATATAGACAGCAGAATAAGTCATTCTGAGTATAGGATCTCAGATATAGAAAATAGACTTGCAGTTAGTGAGCATGAAAAAAAAAATCTTATAAATAGCAAGTGACCATAAGAAATTAATCCAGCAACAACCAATTGAGGCAAAAAATAGCTTGAGATTGATTGGAATCAGTGAAGAAGCAGGAGATAAAACAAATTTTTCACAGATGTCATGGCACAAAAATTTACTGGTAGGAAAAAAGTCAATTTGACATACATGTAGGTGAGGCATATAAAACTCCAATTAGTTGCAATCACAAAAACCTACAGCCAGGTATATCATAATCAAGATTGCAGAAATTTAACACGAGATTAGAATCTTAAAAGCTGATGGGGAAAAGAAACAAATTACCTATATAAAAAAAAAGCCCATCAGAATCACAGTTGACTTCTCAGCATAAACCTTCAAGTCAACGAAAGTTTGAAGTGAAATATTTTAAAGTGCAAAGAAAAAAAAATCCTTCAACCCAGACTTATATACCCTGCAAGAATACTATTTTTGAAAATTGATGGATAAATAAAATACTGAAGAAATCTATGACTATCAAATCAGCACTCCATAATGTTTTAATGGACATTCTAGAAAAAGATAACAAATACTATGACTCTATGAACCACAGCAAAAGGAATCCACCAGGAAAGGAAAAAAGATGAGGTGAAAAAAGAGAAGGAGCCCACAACAGAAAAATAACAAGACAAGGATAAGTGAATACATATCAGTTATAACCATCAATGTCAATGGTCTCAATTTACCAAGAAGAATACACAGGTTGGCCAGATGAATCAAGAAGCAACATCCAACAGTATGTTGAATACCAGAAACATATTTAACTAAAAAAGAAAGTTGTAGAATGAAAGTCAAAGGATAGGAAATATCCTATTCAGGAGGAACCCAGAAAAAAAGCAGTGATAGCTACTCATTTTCAGACAAAGTGAATTTCAAGACAGGATTTATTAGAAGATACAAAAAAGATCACTACATGCTTGTAAAGGGAACAATCCAAGAGGAAAGAGATAACAATCATAAGTATATATGCAACAAATGCGTTACATGCAACTATATAAAACAAAAATTAGCAGGTATGAAAAAGCAAATAAGCACTGATACAACTGCATTGCGAGATCTCAATATCCTACTGTCACAAAAAGACAGATCAACTAGAAAAAAAATCAACAATCAAATATCAGAACTGAAACAAATTTTTGAACAAATAGACTTAGTAGATATCTACAGAATATTCCACCCAACAACATCGGAATACATTTTCCTTAGCTGTCCATGGAACAGTCTCCAAAACAGACTGCATACTAGTTCATAGAACATGTGCAAGTAAATGCAAAGGAATTGAAATTATCCCATGCATATTACAAACTACAGTGCAATGAAATTGGAAGTAAATGGAAAAAGAAACCCTAAGAACTTCATAAGCACGTGGAAATGAATAGTGCTGTCCAGGACAACTAATAGGTCACAGATAAAATTAAAGAAGAAATTACAGTTTCTACAATTAAATAACAATACAATATGCCAGAACTTATGGAACACAATGAAAGCACTCCTAAGAGGAAATTTATAGTAGTGAATATTCATATCAGGCAATGAGAGCAAGTACAAATAACATAATGGTGAACATCATACTTCTAAAAAGAGAAGAGGAGACTAAGCCAAAAGTTTGTGCAAGGCAGGAAACTGTAAAGATCTGAGCAGAACATAATGCATTGGAGACTAAGAAAACAATAAAAAGAATCAATGGATTGAAAAGTTTATTCTTTGAAAGCTTAAATAAAGTTGGCAACCCTCAGCTTACCATATCAAAAAAAATTTTTTTAATTAGAGAACAAAGGAAAATCTCAAATCCATACAATTAGGAGTGAAAAGGGTGAAATCACAATGACCTCTGGAGAAATCCAGAAGTTCATCTATTGGATGGAAAATGCAGAAATGAAAATATTATCATTACATATGAATTCCAAAGCTGAATCAAGAAGATATAAAAATCCTAAACAAATCAATAACAGTCAGTGAAGCTGAAGACATAATTAAAAACCCACAAGCAAAGAAAAGTCCAGGCCCTGATAGATTGACTTCTGAATTCTATAAGAAATTTAGAGATGATTCAGTATGACTGCTTCTCAAACCCTTTAGTTGAAATTTAAAATGAAGTAATACTTCCAAATTTGTTCCTGGAAGCATTCATTACCCTGATACCAAAATGGGAAAAGGACCCAGCAAAGAAAGGGAACCACAGGCCAGTCTCCCTAATGAACATAGTTAAAAAATTCCTCAATATCATCAAACAGAATGCAACAAGTCATCAAAAAGATCATATATCATGACCAAGTGGAGTTCATCCCAGGAATGTAGTCTACACATGTAAATCAAAAAAGGTAATGTATCATATTAACAGAATCAAGGACAAAAACCATATGATGATCTCAATAAGCACCAAAAAAAAAAAAAAAAAAAAAAACTTTTGACAAAGTCCAACATCTTTCATGATAAAGACCTTATAGAAAATTGGGATAGATGGTCTTTATCTCAATCTAATAAAATCTGTTTATGACAAACCAACTGCTAGCATCATGCTAAATGAACAAAAATTAAAAGGTTTCACTTTAAAGTGAAGAACAAGAGAAGGTTGTCCAATGTCTCCCCTTTTACTCAACATGGTCCTGCAAACTTTAGTCAGAGCAATTAGACAAGACATAGAAATAAAAAGAATATAAAAGACTTCTGTAGTACTGGGGCTGGGGATGTGCCTCAGTGGTAGAGTTCTTGCCTTGTATGTACAAAATTCTGGTTTTGATCTCCAGTACAAGACACACAGACAAAGGAAGGAAGACTTTAGTATCTAAAAAAGAAAATTATAGAGAATACCAGAAAATGAAAAAATATTCCTTGTTCTTGGTTAGGAAGAATCAGTATAGTTAAAATCGCCCTTGTTCCAGAACTGTAACGTAGGTTTAGTGCAATTCCAATCAAAATTCCAATCACATATCTCACAGAATTAGAGAAGACAATTCTAAACTTCATTTGGAGCCAGAAGAGACCTACAATATCAAAGGCAATCCTATGCAAAAAGGCAAAGAAGAGGGCATCACAATCTCTGAGTTGAAATTATACTGTAAAGCTATTATGATTAAAAATAGCATGATGGGCAAAAAAAAAAAAAAAAAAAAAAAAAAAAAAAAAAAAAAAAAAAAAAAAAAAAAAAAAAAAAAAAAAAAAAAAAAAAAAAAAGTCGTGAAGATCAATGGGACAGATTAGAAGATGCAGAAACAATTTCCAACATACTAAGCCATGTTATCTTTGACCAAGGTGCCAAAAACATCCACTGGAAGAAAGTTAGCCTCTTTAATAAATGGTTTGGGAAATACTGGCTTTCCATATGCCAATGACTAAAATTGGATCTATATCTTTCACCATTCACTAAACTAAATTCACAGTGGATCAAAGATCTAAGCAGAAGCATTAAATCTGCTGGAAGGTAGAATAAGTAAAACTCTTGAAGACATTGGTATTGGCAAAAACTTAATGAATAAAACCCTGATCCCACAAGAACTACTGAGAAGAAATAACAACTGAGATCTCATCTCATTGAGAAGTTTTTTCACAAGGGAAACCAACAGAGAGAAGTGGTAACCCACAGTATGGGAAAAATTGTTTGCCAGCTATTCCTCAGATAATGGATAACTATTAAGAACACATACAGAACTCAAAAATATAGGAATTCACAAATGTAAAGACCAAGCTGAAAATGGGCATCTGAGATCAATGCACTCTTCCCAGATGAAGAAATGTAGATGGCAAATAAATACATGAAAAGATATTCAGCATCATTGATTATTCATGAGAAATAAATTAAAACAACACTGATGTTCCATCTCACCCCAGGAAGAATGACTATCTTGAAGAAATCAGACATTAACAAATGCTGGTAGGGCTATGAACAAAAAGGATACCTTCTCTACTCTTGGTGGGAATGTAGAACCCACTGCTCTCATCAATCTCTGTGGAAATCAGTATGTAGATTTCTCAGAAAACTAGTATTGGAGATCTCATTTCACTCAGCTGTTCCTCTTGTGGGTTTCTTTCCAGAAGAATTAAAAAATATCATGCTACATGGATATGTGCATCAATGTTTATAGCAGCACAACTTGTAATAGCTAGATCTTAGAAACTCCCAAAGATCTAACTATTACAAAATGAAACAAACAAAAGTGACAAATAGATTAAAATCATAGTATTTTTATATAATGGTGGACTACTTAGTCATAAAGAATAAACTCGAGACTTTTATAGGTAAAGGGATGCAACTTGAGACCATACTCACATATGAAATAAACCAGACAAACATGTGTAAACATGGCATTGTCTCCCTAGTGTAAGAACTTGAAAGAGTAATAAGATCCAAATTCTACAATAGATATAAAGTGGGAAGCTATTCAAAAGGAAAGAGAAGCTGGGATGGGGGAAAGGAGAAAAGAAGGAAAGGAAATGCAAAAACATAATAGTTATGATAGTTATACTACCAATTTCTCTCAAGTTCATTGAAAACAAAGGTTAATTAACATGTGAAAAAGTATTTATTTTAAAAATATTTTTTCATTTTCTTTATTTATTTATTGGATACAGGTCTCACTATGCAGTTCAGACTTGTAGTGATCCTCCTATCTCAGCCTTCCCAGTGCTAGGATTACAGGTTGAGCCACTATGGCTGGTTTTGGTGGCTGGCACAGAGTACTCAAGACACTGGGGCCATCACAGCATGCAGTACTAAGGGTCCTTGAGCTTGCCAGGCATGTGGTTAGACCACTGAACTATCTCTGCAGCCTCCATGAAAGCCCCCTCTAATGTTTAATTGCATTAGTCATTAGGTAAACACACAAAGGAAATGTATAGCGTAATGTAGCTGTTTTGCCTAAATTAGAATATTGTTTCCATAGGTATGTATTTTGATTGATTTTGAAATTTGTACTTACAATTTATGTCTCATTGTGTATTTTATCAAAATTTGAAGGTGTACAAATACTTTGTATTTTTTCTAGCTGATTTATGTTTAATTTGAAATTGAGAGTAGGTTTGTCTTCGAAGTGTTATTTGGTTGTTTTAATCATTCATGAGTCCATTCAGCAGTACTATGTATCAAGTTTTAAGGCTTAATGAAGCCATTTTATCACTAATTTAAATATGATCACTGGAGCACTGGAGTGTGAGAAGCAGTGTGGTCAATTTCATTTAGGTGAGTACAGCACTAATAGAAGAAATGACTGTGGCACCAAAGAAACCACAGTTGACAATGTACACAAAGTGGTGGATTAGAGGTGCATGCTGCAGCATAGGGTACAGCAGAGGAAGAAACACAGAAATACTTCCAAGATGTTCTTAAGGGGTTAGAAAAGTATGAGACTTTTTTGCCCTTATTGTAAAGGTTACAGTAACACTCCTGCAACAGAAGACAGATTAACAAGAGAAAACACAAGAGTTGTTAATCAATGCTTAATGACAAAGAACCCTTCAAAAAAAGATACAGTGATCCAGGGAGAACTGTATTTTTATGCTTAATTTTAATGAAGAATGGACATATTGTTCTTGGCCTTCCTGTACAGCATTCTCTCCTGGATAAGGGACAGGACCTCTCTGAGTCAGGGTCTTCAAAGAAATAGAGAGTAAGCTCTCTAGGTTTATGACTTGCTTTCAGAAAGAATCCTAATTTCTAGAATCTGAATTCTGCCAGCTCTTATAATGTCCTAGTCTAGATTCTATGGAGCAGTGCTTGGAAGTCGCTAGTCTTTGTCCTAAACCTATAGTCCCCTTTTCCAGTAAAAGCAAAACCTCACAGACCTATTGCCTGATGGAAGAACTGAACTGTCTTCCAATCTGGAATAGTCATCTCATGGATATGGATCGTTCTCTCTAGCCATAAGCACTAATCCAGAACGACTTTGAAGAACCAAACCTGAGAGGACCATCTTGGAGACCAAGGTTGGACCAAGATTGCTTACTCTGAAATCTCTTTACTGTACCGAAGCAAGCGTCAGACCCCAGTATTTGTTCTCCTTTACTATAAAATCTCAAAATTTCCATCGTACCAGTAGAGCTTAAGCTCTTTAAAATTTTGTCCCTTCCAACATGATCTTGTTGATTCATGTTCTTTGCCTGTTCTTTACTAGAGTTTTGGGACTGGTGACTGAGCCTGATCTGCAGGGACCCTATTGATCCAGGGATTTTTCACCTTAAAATTCCAGTAACCTCCTAGTCTCATCCATAAAATGACCCCTTCACCAAAATAATTCAAGATGAGTGGCAAAATTGAAGACAGGATGAGTTTGTATGTTGAAACTAACCATCCCCAAACTTTAGATTAGGCTTAAGAGCTATCACAGAGAAATTTAAAAGCATATGAATTTTGGAATCAGGTAGTCATTGTGTTAGGGTCGAGAAGCGCACCGCACGAAGGGAGACTCCAAGAAACGTACTCTCATGCAAAAAGCAAGGGGATTTTATTTTCCAAGCATGCATGGGGCTCACTGAACACGCAGGAACAGAGAGCCCCGAGCAGAGTGCAGATACTGTTTTTAAGCCGGGAAACCGCAGAGATGGGTTGGGCAAGCGTTTTACAGAAGCAGATCTCATTGGTTATTTTGTATTCTTCACTCATTGCGATTGGAGGGTGTCTCGTGGGTTGAGAGGGTTGGGAAGTTCAGGCTTGGGTCAGGATTACCTAAGGGGAGAAGTATGTGGAAACGCAGGATAGGGACATAGGTCATACCGTATCTGGGTTGTAGATGTTTAACATTAACCAAATACTATTTTGGTGGTCTTTTCGGGAATTAGAATTGTGAGACATGTTCTTCCCAGAATCTGTCAGTTAGGACATGTCCTTACGTGCCTCCCTAGAGCCAGTCCTGGAAATTTCTATACTGGGGCCATGTGGGTTTTGTAAAAATCTCTCTTACAATTGATCTGCCATTTAGAGATGAGGTGATCTCAGATGAATCAATTTGTTTTTACCAGCCTCAGTGTCTTCTTCAGCAAAGGGGGATTAGGAGTCCTATTTTGCAGCAGCATAGGGAAATAGAATGTCAGAAAGACCTGCGTATACACAGCTCAGTGTATACCCATACATCTGTAGCTGCCTATTAGGTGATGAAATGATGATGGTTCACTAGAAAAACAGTCCTGGATTCTTGTTTTCCTCCACATCTCTGTTCAAACCCCAAGTCTTGTGCTTTTCATCATCAACCCCAGCTCTCAGGAGAGGATGTGACATCAATCCTTTGCCTTTGTTTGTTAACGAGCTTACATCATCTCCTTTGCTTGCCCAGGGGGACTTCGCATTCCAAACCTTTTGTGTAACAATAGAAGGCTGGCTCTGTTTCCAGGAAAGAATCCAGTGCTTTTGGAAGGAGGCTGAGCCTGGCAGGGGTGAAATCCTGCCCAAGTAACTAACCAGTTTTCTCTGTCCTCTGCCTTGAATTATGAACCCTGAAGCTATATAGAATTGTTTTACCATTTCTAGCATACAATCCAACCAGCTCTGAGGATCTGCTCTTTATCTTCCTCCACCCTCCAATCATCTGCCTGGCTAGGTGGCTTTATTTTGATTATCAATTATTATTTTTTTAATCAGTAATAGTAATTCTCCAAAAGAGATAAATTGGAGGAGTATTTGTCTATTATTTATTACTGTTCAGGGCTAAATGACTGTGGTTAATTAAATTGAAAAGGGGTGGGATGCACAAGGCCCCTGGTGGTCCAATAAGGTAATAAAACCATGGTGAATCTGAGAACATTATTGCGTGCTGCTTTATCCTCATCAGCATTGGCTTCCAAACACAAATTTCGTTAATTATTGAGTGATTCAGGACAGGTTTTCTGGGAATTTAATTATCAAAATGGCCTGTGTGGGCACCACAGTTGCTTTGAGTAAATGGCTTGGTGTTGTCCAAGGGCCAATGGCCTCATGTACTGACTCAGCACATTTGCCCAGAAAGCGACTACTGCACAAAGCATTCTGCTGTGGTTTTATCAAAGAAAGTGTCTATCACAGCAGCAATATCTTTTACAGGCATGCTTCTGTGTATATCTACCTTATTTTTTTGTTCCTTCAGCCATCTTCCCATTAATTAATTTTGTAAGTCTTTGTAAGCATCTTAAATTCCCCCAAACAATAGGACAGACATCCTCAGCATTGAGCAACAGTGAAATCAATAAAGACTTTGGAAGAGAGCAAAAATGGTACGTGGTAATAGCAATTATTCACTGCAAGCAATCTAACTCATTTTTAATTTAATTTGGAGTGCCATTATTTTAGGATTCTAAATGCTGAGGTCATTTTAATCATGCAGATCCTGTGTCGTATTGAGTTGTGACAGAGAATTACTTTTTTGTGTGACCTGAGTTAGCAAGGACATGCTGGGCAAAGGGCCAAAATGCTAAATGCTCGATAATAATAATACTCTATATTTAAAGTTAGTGCAATGGTTATAAGCTATTAGCTCTCCAGATAGGAGGAGTGCCAACTCTTCAGACCCTATATCTGTTTGATTTAGCACTTTATTTAATGAACGAGAAACATCATCAAATAAGCTATTTTTCTTCATGTGAGGAAAGAAGGTATAAACCACAGATTGCAGAGAAATCCTATTAAATATCTAAACAGCACATTAAAAAGAAGAGTGTGTAGGGCTGGGGAAGGATTTGAGATGAGGAATTAAAAGGACAAAAACTTCTTTCTTTCCTGGACAGTTGTCTTGAGGTATTTGGTGTAGCAGAAATTTGTTTTATTCTTCACCAAAAGAAAAAGAACTTAGAATTCTATTTCCTGTAATATTAGTATTTTAGTCAGCATACAAGGTTTTACTCTCTTTTCTAATAGCTACCATTTGTTGAATTTATATTACATGCAGGAAAGTTCACAAGTATTTTGCATATATTAGCATTCTTCAATTTTTACCACAAACCTACAATCTATATTTTCCTCATTTTATAGATGAGAAAACTAAAGTTTTAAGAGAAAATATGTAACTTTCTCATAGCTAGCAAGAGGCAGAGAAGGAATTTCTAATCTTGAATTTGAAGCCTCATACTTTCTTTCTACATTAATTAGCTTTTTAAAAAGAAATCTTGTAGAAATATTTTGTTGTTCCTGCTATTTGTTGTAATAAAGTGCTCAAACATAGCCTTCAAAAATAGGTTTTTCTTGAATAAATGACTTTTGAGTCTTAGAAAAGCTCTGAGATCAGATCATTTATTCTCTCTTTTTCAGTGTGTTTCAGAACATATTAGTTTGACTTTAAAGATATGGCTAGACCAACTGGGCCTTAGGAAGTTGGCTTGTGCTCAGTTCAGAAGGCAGGATCTCCTAAACTGTTTTAGTAAGGAGCTCTGTACAAATGGAGATAGAGAGCTAGTGGAGGCTGGCAGCGTCTGTGTTGGGCTAGCCAGTGCTAGAAGTTTCTATGGATGGCCTCTAAGTAGTCTTCTCTTGAAAACCACTTACCTATCCTGTTTCTTGAAAGTGGACTAAATAATTTTGGTTGCTATCTCAGTTTTCAAAACAGCCAAGATTAATAAACACATTAGAAAAACACTAACCAGTGGACACATACAAATGAGTTGATTTTAAAAAAAAATCTACTTCAAAAACATTAATTCCTCTATTTGCCTTCTAGGGAATGAACACAAGACAGTCAATAATTTAAATTTCCTAGTAAAATGAGAAAGTACTATTGACCCAGAAGAGTACAGAGGTTAATTTATTTGCAAAGACTCACCTCCTGCCACCTATTCTGTCATCATGTTAAGTTTCATAAGAAAGCAATCTCTTCCCTTTCCTCATACCCTGACAGTGTCACTCAAGCATGCATAGGTGGGGGACTCCATTCCTGGGAAGCTAGAGGTTATGGAGAATTTTGAGGTGTGCTTATAAAACACCTCCAAGCTTATATGATCATTGTTTGCCTATAGTGATCAAGAGGAGTATTGGCAAACATGATGACAATAGGTCACACAGAATTTTTATAGAATTATTTATTTATTTATCATTTGTGAATAAAGTGAATTATTCAGTGTTGGTTATAAAATGGGCCAAGTGGGAAGCCAAGAAGGCCAATGTGTTCACCATTACAATTACTACTGTCTGTGTCTACCTAAAATTGTGCTTCAGGAAAATTACTAACATCTTTAATCTACAAAGACTAAGGCATTGCTTCAAATTATTCCCAATAATTCAAATAGAAGAACACTAAAAAAATAAAAAAATAAAAATTAAAAAAAAAAAAATACCAGAGCTGGGGAAATAGCTCAGTAGGAGAAGTGCTTGCCTGACAAGCCTAAGGGCCTGAGTTCAATCCCCCGTCCCACGAAAAAAAATAAAAAATAAAAAAATAAAAAAATAAAAAAAAAAACAAATAGAAGAACACTAAAATTAAGCCATGACCTGTTGATCCTTTATTTGAAAGTCACCCATGGGCTCATGAAGGGTCTTTTTATTTTAATTTAAATTATCCATTATTTAAGTGTGTTTTGGAATGATACAGAATATAATGGATAACTATTCTTCTTTTGATCATTCAGAATCCATTCTTGCCTTCTGCTGGTCCAAATTCCAATAGAATTGAAATTTTCTTCAGCAGAAGCATATCTTTGTGTATTAGATGGGTAGTCTTATAAATGAAGCCTCTCCCTGTCCCCTGGGTAACTGGCAAAAACACCACAAAGCCAACCAGAATCTCTCTCCTGTGTTTCTTCTTTTCTTCTTGTTTTAATGCTAACAACTGGATGGAATCTAGAGCTATCACAGAACCACCACCACCACACACACACACACACACACACACACACACACACACACACACACCCTGCTTTGGTATGTCTTGAGGGCGGCACTCACTCGTGGTGGCAGCAAGTCTGATGAGTCTGCATCCATGCAGTGACCCATCAGGCCATGGAGCACCAGCTGCCCCTTGCCTGAGTTAACTGTGAACTTCTTCATTTGATTTTTGCACATGCCAAGCCTGCTAATAAATAGATGCCTGTTAGGACACCTTACAGGGCTCATGCACACTCCTCCCCTAGTCCAGTCAGATAAAAGCTTCAGCCTGTGTCTCCTCCCCTAGGTCTCCAGCTTCTCCTCAGCAGCCCTCTTGGGCCTGAGCAATATGGAATTTCTTTACTTCTCTCCCGATTCTTCCACACCAGAGGAATGGACTTTACAAATACCTAGGGCAATGATTAGCTACATCTTGAAACTGAGAATTCTAATGCAAACTGCCTCTTTTATTATACTCAGCCATTTCTGTTCCCATTTTTCCCTTCAATTCTGTGGATGTCTCTCCCACCCACAGTTCCTTTTACCCTTTGTAAGTTCCCACACTGTATAATTGAAACCAAGTCCACTCCTGTTGTTTTCTGCTTGACACTGAGTAAGTAAACTGGTTTGCTGTTTTACTGAAGACACTAAAATGAGCCGGATTAGAAGAAATGACGTCAAGACTGATGCCTAACTGGACCAGGGCTGGCCTGACTACTTACTTAAATAGCTACAGTTTTTATCTTGTTTCTTTCTTGTACTGTTTTAGAACCATCTGTGTAATAGATAAAAAAAATTACAGTACAATTTCTTAATTAGCCATAAACCCTAGGAGGAGTTAAGGCTTATCCTTTTCTGGGACTCAGTTTCTTTATTCTTTTTCTTTTCTTTTTTATTTTTGCCTTCTGTACCTTGAAAGGCAATCTCAGTATTCAAGCCAATTCTGATATTAAAAAAATAAAATTGTGTCAGATTTCCAAATGGTATTTCCTATCAGTGTCCCTGCAAAGGGCAACTTTAGAAAATTATGAATGAAATAAATTTTGAATTCTGTATCAGACACTGCCAATTCCTTAGCTTTGCAGATTCCAGTGTCTGTTCTAAATTAGATGTTTCATTAGCTTTAATGCATTTTCTAACCTGATTCAGACTCTGCTGCATTTTGTAATTTGGGTCCATTCATAATTTACTCTTCAGGAAATGATTGTATGAATAACAGCTGGAGAAGAACATCCTTCCAGCTCTATTCTGAAAATTGAGATCATAACAGCAAGTTAGTGCAAGCTCCTTGAGGCTCAGATGATAAGCTACTGGATTCCCAAACTGGCTGAGGCCACACAGAGGAAGAGGGAAGAGAGGGAATTAACATTTAGTGAACACACACTCTTCTCCAAATTGTGCTAGGAATTTACTATCTCTGTTTTTGTCAGAGAATGAAACTAATGTTTTAATACGTTAAATAATTTTTGTTCAATACATGCTTATTGGGGCGGGTAGATAGCTCACAGTCTAAGAGCCTGCCTGGTAAACACAAAAACCTGGGTTCAATCCCTGGTACTCCATGCTCTACAGGCCCCATAACCCCAAGTGCACAGTGCCAACCTCAAAACTTGACAGCATGGACCACGCCTATAATCTCAGCACTGGGGAGATGGAGACAGGAGGATCACTATAAGTCTGAGCTGTGTAGTGAGACCCTGTACCAAATGAATGAATGAATGAATAAATGCATGAATAAAAGATTTAAAAAATACATCCTTATGGAATGTTTACCAAGGGCTGGAAACTGTATTAGGCCCTGCAATGCAAAGAAGACTAAAATGTTATAATAAGGACTGGGAATGTGGTTCAGTGGTAGAGTCCTTGCCTGAAGTAGTGCTCAGAATCCTGGGTTCAATCCCCAGTAGTGTAGTGACACAAAGGTGTTTTAATAAGTCATTTAGTGATGACTTAAACCCAGGGACATTTGTCTCCAAGGCCTAGCTATAACCAGAATGCTTCTCTGAGCATGTCCCCAAGGCTGGTCTTATTTTTTCTCTCAGACAAATGGCATTGAGAACTAGAACAGAGCCTGCTGTTTTGTTGGTTAACAACTTAAGTTTTCAGACCAAAAATTAGAGAAAGAGAAGGACTACAAGGGTAGTTAATATTTTGGTCCTAGCCCTTCAAGGTCAGTGAGGACTCAGGATATAATAGAACCTGTACTGTAATATCCTATAAATCTGTGGTGTCCCACATTTTCAGTTCAAGATTTTGCGGCCACAGGGGAAAGTAATTGACAATGTATAGTGTGCCTAAGGAGAGTCACCTACAGAGAAAACATTCTCTCAGGCTTTCACACAGAGCAAATTGGTCAATCAATGGTTGTGACTCATCCAGATAGCTGACAAAAGATCTACAAGGTGTTGTACATAGTTTCAGGGTAAATCCTGAGGAAATTTGACTGACTTTTTCAGATGCAAGTTATGTTTTTTGCCATATATATATATATATATATATATATATATATATATATATATATATCTTGCTTTATATATCTTGGTCTTAATCATCCAACAGAATGGTATAAACATGAGGTATAAAAAGTAAAGCAATATTAATATGCTGTGCTGTAAAAGGCTCAAGTCAACAACTTCTGACATTGCCACCCACTACTGTTATGTACTATTGGACTGTATTGGATTATTTTGCTGAATTCACACACCTACAATATTTGCATGACAATGGAACATCCATCTCTGATAAAACAAAATAAAAAAGGGGGATATAAATGAAGGACTATTTTGTGGTGAAAAAATATATATCTGTATATACAAAATAGGATAGATATGCAGCTACTTTCTCTTAGTTCAATGAGATATGTACTAATAGTGTTTAGACAAGATATTACGTCTGCATCTTGTATTCTGAAAAACTACTACAAAGACAGCTATGTACAATGTATTAATTATTGTAACTTTCTTAAAAAAGAATAAAAGGTGATAGTTAAATAGTGGAAGAAAGGAGAAAGGAAAGAGAGACAGAGGAGAGACAATACATGGAATAATGTAATAATAATGATTCTATGATGATCATTAGCATTTTAGTGGCTTTATAACAAGAAATATGTATTTCTCACATATGTGTAGGGCAGCTGAGAGCTGGCTTATTTAGGTGAGTAACTTGGTTAAAAATGACAAATTGAATCCCTGCGTTTTTCTTCTTAGATGAAAGGAAACGCTACCCGTGGTATGTTCTTATGGCGAAGGTCAGGAACTCAAGTGGATGAATCCAACTGTGCTAGTGTGAAAACACTGATTTGTTTGTTAGCCAATGCCAGTCATATGGCCAGCCATAAAGTCAGGTGGTGGGAAGAATACCCTATTCATTATGACGGTATGACACTGACATGGACATATAACATCACTAAAAAAATTAAACATTTATAACCACGACTTTATCTATACTTATGGTTGTAGAAAGTTTTGTTACACACATGCTCATGTAAGTAACTAGATTATTTACACATGTTCATCAAAAAAAAGGGAAAATGTGCATGGACAAATAATGATAACAAGTTATGAACTGAGGCATATGATTAACCAGCCATGCATAGTTAAGTTCCAAAGAAACAAAAACAAAACAGAAAACACCATTAGGAACAGAAGGGAACAGTAAGTGAGTAGGCAGTTCAGACTAAGCATCAGAGGCGGCACTGAAAAAGTATTAGTTATCTCCATATTCATGACAGGTAACAAGTACAAAAAAGAGTGAACCACCCTCTTTATGGGTACTGCATATGTTAACTTACTGTTTTTTTTTTTTATTTTTTATTTTTAGCAGAGTTCAGCGGACCCCACACTTCTAAGTGAAGTATTTCACCAGGAATGTGGCACATGCCTATAATCCCAGCACTTGAGAGTCTGAGGCAGGAGGATTGCTGTGAATTCAAGGCCAGCCTGGGCTACAAAAACGAGTGCAAGGCCAGCCTGAACTGCGTAGTGAGATTCTCTCTCTCTCTCTCTCTCTCTCTCTCTCTCTCTCTCTCTCTCTCAGCACCAGGGATTGAACTCAGGACCTTGCACTTGACAGTGCCACAATATGGTCAGGAATGTCTAAAGTTTTAAACTCTACTATGAAGTGGAATGAGGTCCACTTGGGCTTTTCTCTATTATGAGCCATCAAATATACCAAAGCTAGTCCTTTACAACCAGGTGTGCAATTTATGTATGAAAAGCAAAATAATACAAAGAATTTGCATGAAGACTTTTAGTACAAATATATTAGCAGAAAAAAAAGCATTTGGTGGAGTAGACTGCATGCAAATGGAAGATTTTCATTTATCCACAGACGTTTCAGCAGAATACTGGGAAGGTCTTTTCAAAGCAATGTGAAATTGACATCTACAACATATAAGGAACTTTGCAAACAAGCAAGAAAAAGACAGGAAATCCAAATGAAGAAATGGGCAAAGAGCTTGAACAGGCAACTGACAGATGGGGAAATTTGAAACAGCTACCATCTATTTGAAAGATATATATACTCATTAGTAATCGGAGAAATGCAAATTCCTTTTTACGTAACTAGGTGCTGTTTTGTAAAATGCACCCACCAGATTGGCAAAAGTTAGAAAGTGCTGGCAAGAGTGTGGAGAAGTTTCATCCTTACTAGTAGTGAATTATAAAGTGGTGCAAACATTCTGCATAGCAATCTGGGAAGTATTTAGTGGAATGAGATACAAGTATACCATCACAACTCAGCAATTCCTCTTTAGGAAATGGGCTCCAAAGAGTCTCTTGCTCAGATGCACCAGGAAGCATATGGTCATAGAGAATTATTACAGCATTACTTATGGTACCACAAAATGGTAAGCAATCTAAGCAGCCCCTAGGCAATCTAGGTAACCCTTAGATATCCACTGGGAAATGATCAAATGAAATATATGTGGGAATCAGCATGCTACGTGCATGCACTGGAATGACCTGCAAGACTCCAAAGCAATGCACTTGGTTTGCATAGTGAAAAATATATAGATCTCAAAACATGATGTTAGAAAATGAGAGATTTATAGCCCATTTCCATCTATATCACTTTAAGAAACATGCATATATGGTATAACAATCTTGTAAATAAACACAAATAAACCAGATAAACACATGAAGATGAATTAGAAGGTTGGTTCTGTAAAACAGAACTGGAAAAGTGCTGATGGCAGTTCCGGACGGTGGCTAAGGAGGTAGACCAAAAACCAAGACAAGGATATTAGTATTCCGTGAGCAGTCTCGATTCTGTACTTAATAAGTAAACAGCATCTAGTTTTCCTGACAATTTCTCTACTACTTTGAAAAGTGCTATCATTAAAAACTATGTTTTCAAGTTCTTAACAAAGGCCAAGAGAAAGAAGCACACAAGAACGGAAGAAAACAATGGCATTTATAGATTTTCCTTGTCTGATCATTCATTTATATGCAGCAGTGGGACAGTGCTGATCTAGAGGAATATGCCATCAGTTTTAACAACTATGGCTCAGGTGAGTGATTGAACAATGGTGTTTGTGTGGGTGAAGTTGTCTTCTCTTTCTTTCCATGCAGTGACCATCACGGGAGGACTAAACACTCCATCAAATTATGCTACATTTCTGATCAAATAGCTGACTGCCAGCAACTGAGCAGGCTGAGAGCATTCCTACCCATGTCAAACAGCGTTAAACCTCCCTCAGACTTCTTATTAAACAATAGTGATACTAAGAGTGGTATGAACCATAAGAAAGGAAAACCTCAGACTGAGCATTACTGTGGCACCTCAAATAATTTTAATGAGTCATGATCCTAACTCAGCATGAGGAGCATTATTGAAATGGAATTGCTTTTCTGGTTTTATTTAAAACCTGTAAATGTGCTGCTTATTAATAAGGATAAATGGAACACATTCTGCACAATACAGAGCTCTGGCCCCAGTTCTCTGCTCTGGAGTACTAATGTAGAGGGAGATGATACCCTTTTACATCTGGCTCTGCTTCTTCACGGCTTCTTAGTGTACTGATGCCAGCTTTTTGCCCCTAGACATATATTTAGCATATTGGAAGGAAAACCAAAAACAAAGATTTTACATAGGCGCTAATCTGATAATTACATGGATATCCAAAAGCCAGACAGTAAGGGCTAGTGAAAGCAATATAATTAAATAACTCAGAGGAAGCAGGAAAACAAGAAGAGCCTGCCCCTGAGATTGGCTGTTGCATACATTTTATCAAAGAGGAAAATCTGAAGAAAAATTCAATACGGCAGTACTTCCATTCTAGGAAGATTGATAGCAGTTAATAATCCCACACCTCCCCCCTGACCCAGTGTTCAGTTTCAGGGAGAACTTCAAATATGATTCTAACTGAAAATAGAACAGCAAGGAGTTAACTTTGGCAACAGGCCTGGTCAATTTTTCTAATTCCTGAGGCTTGGGAATGGAGATCAACCCTGGGAAATTTGGATCCCTAAGAGCAATATTCTACAAATACCAATTGTTGTCAGCTCACTGTTTCTGGAGTGAGTGTAGCAGTTCCACTCGCCAGTCTTCCAGGATATTTTTGGAGCCACCCAAATGGTGCCTCCAAGCAGTGGGACATCATTACCTCCAGGTCCCAGATGGTGGGGTTGAGGGGTTAAGTGAGTAGCCCCGAGCCATACACTTCATTTTATGGCATCAGGTGCTTAGATGAGATTATCACTCTTAAGATTCTGCCATAGTACAACAAATAAACCTTTCCACGGTGAGACACAGCTACAGCAATTGCTGTTTGTGCACTGTGAAGAGCTCTCCCATGCAGTACAGACTTCTTGGGATGAAACATGGACCTTTAGAGGAACTCAGCACACATTCCTCTAGGATGCCCCCACATAACATGGGTTACACATTTTGTTTATTTGGCAAGTGCAGAGGCCTTGTTCAAAGCACTACCATGGAATAGGCACCAGGACTTCAGATCCCTAGCAAGACTGAGAATGTCACAACATGCTTGTTCCTTTGCTGTTTTGTTTTTTGAAACAAGGTCTCACTATGTAGCCCAAGCTGGCCTTGAACTCACAGTGATTCTCCTGCCTCTGCCTCTCAAATGCTAGAAAATTAGAGGAGCGCACTAATACCCAGCAGCACACTTGCTCTTAAAACAGGCTGGATTATTAAAGGAGTCCAGCAGACTGCTTACCTATCCTGAGAAGGCAGCACTATACGAACAGGGAAAATAAAGACCTTGGAGTTGGACTTGGCTTTCTTGTTGTACTGCCCAACTGACTAGCTGACTGACTTCCAGCCCCATTTTCTTGTCCATAAGACAGAAGAGGACGTGGTATGGGTTGTGTGTGTTATGGGTTGAGTTGTGTCCTCCATCCTACTCCAAATGTTCTAATCCTCAGAGTCTCAGAAGGTGACCTTATTTAAATATAGGATCTTCACAAATGCAGTTACGCTCATTCTGACTAGTGTCCTAATAGAAAAGGGAAATTGTACTGGTGGTGTGGCTCAGTGGTAGATCCATTCCTTGTCTAAGATGTGCAAAGCTTTGGGGTTTGAGCTTCAGTATCTCAAAGTGAGGAAGTAAGATAAGTACAAATTAAGAGGTACAGCTGGCTTTGAATGCAGAAAGAAGACGTTGGGAAAATACCCAGGGAGGAATAAGTCTGTGTGAAGATGGAGGGCAACAGCAGTGACCTGTAAGCCCAGGGATATTACAGATTGCGGGGCAGTTGCCAAGAGTGGGGAAGAGACATGGAAGGGGGTTTCCTGGGAGTTTCCGAGGGAGCATGAAATTGCTATCTTCTAGATTTCAGACTTCTATTTTCCAGGAGAATGAGACAGTAAGGTTCCATTGTTCTAAGCCATTCAGTTTGTATCACTTGTTACTGCAGCCTGTGATGATTAAAGAGTTGTAAACACTAACGGCAGTGACCTATAGAAAGAACATAGCTATCCCTTAATCAACGTGTGTCTGCACCTTCGAAGAGAAGGTCTCACACACTGGCAGGCAGACAAGACAGGTCTTACTCCTGAGCCTGCTGAGATGCGACCGAGTAGCAGATGGGTCTTTGACGTTGCTTCAGCAGATTTAAACTCCAAGATCACTGCCAGAAATTGGGGTTTCCTGTGGGATTTGACTCAGTGGAAGCCAATATTTTTGAGACCTAAACTAGGACAGAGGAAATGATTGATTGGAACATAAGCTGCCATTTATGGGGAAGAATGAAGACGTTTTTCTCCAGAGGGACCCTGGGACATAGTGGAAGATCGGGTTCAACTCCTACCCTTGGGTCCTGCTTTCCTCACAAGTGGAAGCATCCTTCTAGCTCTGCCACAGCTAAGTGTTAGGAATCCTACAGGGAGACCTGTTCTGAGAGGCCATCTGATGTAGGAGCTGAGGAAACCTATGGAGCCAGATAGACAAATTACTCCCCAAGCCTCAGTTTCTTCCTCTGAAAAATGGATACAATCTTAATCATGCCCTGCACATGGGTTCTTGTACAGATTTGGGGAGTTAACCCAGTTAAAGCTGGAATCCATATCCAAAGCTAGGGATCAGTGTCAGATGCTTCAGGGGCTGGTCATTTCTTCTGTCACTATTGCAGGTATGGTTCTGACTTATACTCCCTCCCACACTGGCAGCCTGCTTCCAACGCCAAGGCTGAAATCCTTTGTCTTGACAACTTTCCTATATCTAGTTCCTTTAGAGGTAGGATCCCAACCTATACCTTTGCCACACCATCAGGGAAGGGAGGCCAGAGTTTGTGGCCCTACCATCTGGCATATGACTCTGCATGTCCACACTCGGCACCATAATCTTACAGTGACATCTCTACCTTCCAATGATGGCTAGAGGAGGGGCTGTCACCTGCTGCAGCCAGCATGAGCTTAAGTCACTTCTCAGCAACCAAACTGTCCCTGAAAATCTGCACAACCACAGGAGCAGAATGTGATGCCTAGGGTTTGTGAAAGGAGCCATGTCTCACTGTGGTACAGATGGCCCCATGCTCCACCAAAGTGGAGTTTGCTCATCTACACAGAATCATTAGAATATTAAATACATAAGGGGAATAAACTGGTACCTGACAAAATCTAATGAATAGTGACACACCTGTCACTTAAGAGTATATAATGAGACTAAGCAGAACAGAACGTTCTGTTAAGAGCAAGTTCCTCTCATTAGGCTTTAGTCATTCTTCCTAAACCTTTCAATGGGTGGGATTCAGGAGAAAAAGAGTCAACAATACAAAAGTTTAAGAAATTCAGCCATTTTCTACCCTTTACTTCCTCATAATGGTTCCACCTATAAGATATTCATTAAAAATTCTGAAAATTAGTAAGCTAAAGGAGCAGCAAATATTCTGCATTTCGAAGGAGAGAAGCCCTTTTATTCATGCTTGTATGATATTCCAAATTTTGCTAAGTGCCTTGCAAAATAACATCCTTAAATCCTCATAATGAATCTGTAAATTAGACATTAATCTTATCTTGGCCATTCTTTTTTTTTTTTTTTTTTTTTTTTTTTTTTTTTTTTTTTTTTTTTTTTTTTTTTTTTTTAATGAACAAAACATTTATTGAGAGAAAGAAAGCTCCTGTCTGAGAGAGAGACAGGAGGGGGTGTCCCCATGTTTGCCATTCTTACAGATGAAAAAACTGACGCATACAATAGGTTCCTAACTTGAACAAGACTTAAAACCTACTGAGACCTAGCCTAGAACAAAGAACAGACTTCACACACCAAAGAAATAAAATTTATCTATACTCTTTCTTCCTTATCTAAGCGGTTTTGGTTCTACAGGACAACAATGTCCAACTGCGCAGACTCCAACCCAACATATTCATTGACCTTTGTTTTTGAGAGCCACAGCCAGCAAACACTGGCCTCATTGTCCCCAGCATAATGCAAAGTCACCGTGGCTCCGCACACAAAAGCAAGTTCCTTTTCAATTTGGTGAGCTAACCTTGAGAAAGGCTTGGTGCTGGAAAGCACTAGGGCTGTGCTTTCAGCCAGCAATCATCCTGGTCAGCGAACAGAGGTGGAATGCGATCAGGGCATGAGCCTTTAGCTTTGCAGGAGACAGGGCCTGAAAGGTGAGCTTTCGTGTTACACATGCCTTCTTGGATGGAAATGAACATAGTGCCGGCAACTTGGTGAAAATTGTTAGGAATGTAGACAGGAAATCAGTGGTAAAAGCTTCCCCCCAAATCAAAGAAAATGGCTTTAGGAAGCTGAGCTTCAACCCCTGTTCCTGTTTCCTCCTTGTAAATCTACCCCTAAGTAATCTTCTGGGAATCAGAGCGGTTGCTTTCTCCCTGGCAATGACAGGAATCCCAAGGAGGGCCAATTAGAACACACCCCGAATTGCCCGTAAAATGCTTCACTGACTTGACTTTATTGGCTTCATAACACAAGTGAAAGAAATCAGAGAGTTCAAGAAGCTAGTCTCTTCAGGGAGTCGATGGAGGGGACCCTGCAGGCTCCCCCACATACCTCCCTCCAAGGTTCTGCATTCATCTGCTGCAGTTTGCACAGGGACCTGTGGTTGCAGCAAGGCCCACCCATGATGCAGACTTAAGAGTTGGCCTTTACTTCCCTGAGGAGTTGATCTGTGTCCCTGGAGGACTCACTTATGTTCTCTGTATATTGGTGTCCTCATTTGTCCATGTCTGTAGTGTCCTCTTATACCCATTATATCTCGGGTATAGACATAGTTTAGGATCTTAGAGGTTGGCCAAACACTCAGACATGCAAGACATGGCCTTTGTTCCATTTCCTTTTCCTACATTATACTTCTAGGTTGGTATTTAACCCTAAGCATACATTATCTTTGCTCTTGTTGACCACCTATTATAAGTGGCATCTGCGCGCGTGTGTGTGTGTGTGTGTGTGTGTGTGTGTGTGTGTGTGTGTGTGTGTCCCCAGCACACCTGGCTCCTTTTCATTCTTTCTTTGTTTCTTCTCAAGGTCTCTGCACAAGGAGGGAATAGAATAGGTTGTCCTTGTCCAGTTTCCTCCTCCTTCTGCCTAGGACATGGGACAATGGACCATCTATTATCATTCTATCTCCCGAGGCCCTGCTCCCATCCACATTGTACAGTCAATGAAATGAAAGCTGAGGAAGAGCACTTGACCTTTGCCAGTGTGTACCCACGCAGCTTCCTCTAGCCCTGCTTTGGCTCTTGTGAACCTGCCTGTGAAGGAGCAGGATCCCTCCTTTGCCTCAGCCAGTGCTCAGGATAAGGCACAAAGCTAAGAGGATTCAACCTCTGACAACCTCCAAAGGAGACTTTACCCCCACACTGTGTTCATTATCAACAACAATTACTGACAGTAATTAACTACTTGGAATAACAAGGATGTTTTGTTCTGCTCAGTAGTACTGGAAATGTACATGAGCAGACCTTACCACCTCGCACAGCCAAATACATCAAAGTCCCCTTTTAGGATTAGGGAAAATGCAACTCTTAGCACTTCTCACAACCTATAGGACCAATTCCCATTTATTAAATTAGGTTTTCCTTTTGGGCACAGTACAAAAGGGTGGAGAGAAAACTTATATTAAGAAAGTTGTCACTTTGCCCAATGCTTTTAATAGCTTTGTTACTTGATTAAGAATATTTTACTACTTTCTTTCTCTCTCGTATGCATTGTTGGATAAAAAGGCTTCATGTGGCCTTCACATTGTCACTAGTGAAGCAAAAGCACCAATAAAGCAAGAGAGGAGAGCGGGTGAGGAGTTAAGACTATTTAAACCATGGAGGGGTTGGGGAGCTGACTTAAAATAGCAGTATCAAAAAAAAAAAAATCTGAAAAACAAAATTACCAAACAGTTTCTACTGCTCCATTTATTTCAACTAGTGTGGTATTAATAGAAAGCCTAACAGCAGGGAGTAGGAAAATAAATGTATTCTCACTCACAAGGGAATGACTAAATGACTCACAAATGCAAAAATAAATAAATGGCTCCTTATGAAAATCTGAAACTATATTACCCCAGCTGAAACAAGTAAGCTTCTTAACTGTAACCTAACCTGTTAAATTCAATCAGTTTTATTTGGAGCCACAGATAGACTGAGTGATCAATCTCCATTATCCTGGTTTTATTTCATCTTCACAGCACTATTGTTCTTCCTCCAAGATTTCATTTCCTTTCCTTGAGACTTCTTCCATGTAATGGTGTGTCTCCCCTCCCCTCCTCTTGAGAAAACAAGGAAAAAGTAGAGCAATGAAGAAAAAAAGAAATGTTTAAGGAAGATTTTTTTTTTTAAATTCAATGTAGTAAAGAGGACCTAATGTGAGAAAAAGAAAACAAGTAGATAAATAATGTGTACTTCAGGTTTCTTTCAAATGTTATCTCAAATGTTAACAGGTGCTGCCTCCGGATGCTACAAAAAGATCAACTTTTTGTTTCCTTTATAATCTGTGAACAGGTAGGCCCTGAGGACCAAAATGAGGGTAGGCCAATTAACTCACCAACTCGGGCAATCAAGATGATAATGACATCCTTAGCAACCATCCCGTCACTATGGTACCAGCCACTTGCTATAAAAATTCTTCTCATCTACACTGGTTGTAGGATGGGTGGCCAAAGCTGGCAATTTCCAGGCTGAGGATTTATACTCATCCTTTCTGTCTCATTCAGTGGCACCATATCTATCCCCTTTCCACAGAATAACTGAGAAAACTACATTTTCACTGACCCCAGAAACAAAGGTTTTGGGCTGTCCATCAAACACCACTGACTCTTTGGAATCATTGCTTCCTAAGGCAGCTGGTGAATTTCAGCCTTCAAATGTGCCCAGTTTGATTGAATTCTATGTACACACCCCTTGCTCAGAACACTACTTGTTTACTAGGCTGCCTTCATGATAGATGTTAAGGAGTTAATTCACAAGAAGGGAACTGCTACCCCGAAGGCAACTGAACAAAAAGCATCATCAGCAATATCTAAAGACAAAGTATTTGAAATAATTTTAGGTTCCAGGAGGCAGACTGAATATATATAACAAACAGGAGAGCAATCAACAATGCAGTACATAGCCAAAGACCCTCTTTGGTTGGCAAATTTACTTCAACAAACTTCTCCAGCTTTAAGCATTTCCATCTGAGCCAACATTTACTGTACCAAAATGCTCTTACCTGCTTGCTCTTCCTTATACTGGCTGCCTTGGGAAATCTGATACCTGAGTGTGTTCCTTACCATCAATGCATTCTATAATTTACTCGACGGAGGGGTGTCCAGAACAAAAGCAAAAAGTGCTTACGAGAAATATTTATCTTTATGGTATTAAGATCTTTCTAGCTGTATATATCCCCGAAGGGTCTCTGACAAATAAATCATAAAAAGAAGAAAAAAATAAAGATGGTAAGGGAGAAAGCAAGAAGGAAAAACCAGTCTGAGAAGCAACTAGAAACTATGAAAAACCAAATACACTATGAAAGTGAAAAGAATGCGGTTGATCCAACCTTTTGTCTGAGACTTTTTGTTCCATGGTTTTGTGGTTTTCTATGGCTTTAGGTACCAGCCACTAGCAATGGTCTGAGAATGCTAATATTTGCCTACTCTGCATTTCCAGCCCTGAGCCCTCAGCTGAGATCTTGTGAACTTGCATTTCTTCATTGTAGTTCCATTCTCATAACTAATAATCACATCAGCCATTACTTGGAATAGATCACTTAGGCATATAAGCTAATCCAACACACATGTTGACTTGTACTGGTGTTTCTTTGTGTGGCTATTGTCACAGCCTGGTGAAATCTCACAATGTCTTCCCTGATCCCATCCAAATCATTCCCCTGTCCAGAATATCCACGCTAGGTACACTACCTACCCATTAGTCACTCAGCAACCTTATTTGCTCTCAAATTGACTGTCATGCATACCATATAGGTATTCAAGTAACCCTTAATTTGTTTAATGATTGGCCATAACACACCATAGTTGCAATGCTAACAGTTCCATTGTGGTATGTTATTGTAAAACTTTTAGTTTATTATCAGTGGTATTGTTACTCTGTCATTGTGCTCACTTTAGGAATTAAACCTTATCATAGGTGTGTTTGTCCTGTAGGAAAATAGCTTATAGGAAAAATAGCTTATGCTGTATGGTAGGAAAAGCAGCACTTAGCATATAGGAAAAAAATAGCACATGTAGGAAACACAGCATATACATCAGCACTATCCATAGTTTCAGGCATCAGCTGGGGGTTTACAATGTTTCTTTCAGAGAAGGGAGGATGCAGGCTTTGCATTTGTTGGTCCCCATGATGTTCTTGACACAGATCTTCACATGACTTGTTCATTTTTAGGAAACATGAAAGTAGCGTACTTTGTACTTTCCCGTTGTGGGAAACCCTTTCTCCTTCAGTTGAAGACTCTTGGTCCATCCAAAAATAGTGCTAGCACCGGTAAGTTGCCCATAAATGCTGAAGGAAAGAATGCATGTGAGAGGGGGCAGGACTTTGTTACAGGGATGTAAACTGCATATTGGAGGAGTATGTCTTGTTGAGCTGTGGGAGCAGAACTGAAGTGAAAGCTGTTCTCTAAGACAGGTCCTCTAAGTGACTGTGACAGTGTTGGCAGACATATGACCAGAAACGACTTCAGAGGCAACATTATTTGTGACGTCAGCACTTACCACATATTTTTCATTGAAGGATATCAATTCTCTGTTTTCCTAATTGATTCCAGTAACATGGATGCCCTGAGTGCTGTATACAGCTTACTGACTGCTGGGCAAACATTACTGAAGTGTCAATATTTGCTCTTTTTCCTAGAGCATCATTGTTGAAAAGACTGCAATTCATTTTGGGGACATGTCTCTTAGAGTTAATGCACAGAGTGACAATATAAACTAAATCTTCATTTTATTATTCTTTGTCCTTGCTGGGGTCACAGGGATGGCTCTCCTCTTTAGAAGAGCCACTATGGCTCTGTGTCCTCAGGCAACTCCAGCAATATTCGCATTGGATGCTGCAGTTGGCAACTGCTACAAGGTGCTATTTCCATCTCTTCCAGTAGCCTGAATGATGAGTGGCTTGGGCCACTGAAGGTCGGGGCTCTTCAATTTCTGGGGGTGTCCATCAGCTAGGGCAGCTATTGCCTGTCTGACCAGTTAGCTCTCAAACTCTTGGGTTAACTTGAATCAAGCTTTAGCCAAAATTCTCCCCACCCCGTGGCTGCATCATAGCAGAGCCAAACATATAGCTTTGGTGGCAAGCAAGTGGGAAGTCTCTTTCTCAATGTGTTGTTTTGCCTTAGAGAAAGGGACTTCTCCTCAACAGCCTTAGTGACCTCAAGGTCCTCTCTACTCATAGGAAAGTGATTTTTTTTTTCTCCTATACATAGTTCCAGATGCAAACAGAGCCACATCCCAATGTTCTGTCTTCTGGGAAAATTCCTGCCAGTTGCTTCTCTTGGAGCATGTGCGTTGGCATTTTCTTGAGCCAGTACACCCTGTTCTAGGCCTGAGCAGTCCCGTTATTCAGACTGCTGTCTTCCTGTTCCCCTGGAGGAGACTTAAAACCAGACTGGACCAAATCAATGCCATAGACACAGAACTTAGGAAATATTTTATGTGCAGGTTGTTTGGTTCTGCAAGTGCTTGACTTCTAACTTTAGGATATCAATAACTATTTCTTTCCTTCTGGCCATATTGGCAAGTGAGATGCTTCTGATAAATGAACACACCCTGTGATGATCCTGAGATATGAACCGATATGACATGCCAGGAGGTAAGGCTTCTGATTAATCATCACTGGGCCACCTATACTTTGAGCTTACTTCTAATTATGTTTCAGATAATGTTATTCCCAGCTAGGAAAATGATTATTGTAATTTCTGGTAATGAAATGGCTAGGGAGCCCATTCTGTGCTGGGAAGAGAGCCAGGGTCCAGGACTTTGTAAGAAACAGGTGTTATGGTCTAGGATAGAAGATGAAGGTACTGATTGAGAATTTACAGCATGCTTCAGCTTGAGTTTTTATTTACTGATTAGAAGTGAGTTTTTCTCTCTCATACTTAACACTGATATATTTTCAAAGGACCATCCCTCAGCTGAAAACAGTTCTGCAGAGTGCAAAGGTACTTGTAGTTTTCCGCTATCCTTTGTGCCCTCTAATGTGGCAAAGAATCCCTGCTGGACTTCCATGATGGCAAAGTCATTTTCTCCTACCAGGGTCAATAGAGGCTTGGTCAATAACTTACACAACCAGCATGCAGCCACAGTGATGGAACTTTTCTGGTGAGTCATTCACATGGCTATGGATAAGAACTCTCTGCATAAAGAACAAAGAAAAGGCAGAGGTGAAATAATTTCCCAAAAAGTATAGGATTAGTTTTTCTATGATGTCTGTATTTTTAAATATCTTATGCTTCTACACCTTCATGAAAAGACAATCACCTAGTTCCAAATTTCTATACCTTTAGGCATTCTAGCAAAATGCAGAACCCTAGATCTGAGTGACTTTTTCTTTTTTCCTAGTATATCAAGAAGTTTCTCATTCAACCCCACATCTATTAAACAAGAAGTCCACTGCTCTTCAGATGGAGATCCATCTCTGTTGAGCCTAAAGAATTCTGCACTATTTTCCAAGACTTCCTTTCCTCTAGGCTGCTGACTACCTTCGATCAGTAGGAAGCATTCAAGGACCAAAGGAATGAAGAGTTCAGACAATTCTCCTTTGGCTTTTTTTTTTTTTTTTGAGTTTCAATTTTTTTATTGTTTCAATTTAACAATGGTTATATTATGTATTTTCATCATCAGATCAGTTTAGATTAATACATATAGGTATATAAGATAGATCAAACAATTAAACATTAACCTTTCTAAATCAACATTATTTTTTTTCTTTTCTCCTTTCTTTTCTTTGAAAGTTGACATATTGCATAGTGTTCTCACAATCATTGTACAGAGTACAGTGTGTGAGCATGACCCGCCTCCCTATTGATGTGGCTTAGAAAAAAAAAAAAAGGAAAAGAATATACTTCTCTTTGGACTAAGAGGAAGCAGATACATATACAGTCAAATGTTTTGCACTTGAAGTGGGCCACCAGTGAAGCTTGTGATGTTAGAGGCATGTGACAGCCGTGGCTCTGTCTCTGCTGCTGTGTCAAGGGCCCTCACCCATCCCTCACCTTCCCCCTGTATTTCTTCAGAGCTAAGGGTGGCAACAGTTTCCTGCTGTTGCGCCCCTCTAACTTCCTTTGCCACTTTTTGTGTGGCTTCCGTCTCTTCCATCACACGCACAATCACTAACCACACTGTTTGAAACTCTTAGAAGAATTTGTTTTCCTGGCTTGACCTTATCACAGTCCATCTTGTTCATTTCTGAGAATCTTTATTGGTAATATCTAATGCAAATTGAACCTTTGTTCAAATTTCAAACCATCTCCTCAATAATTAAAATTAATAATAAGAGCAAAAACACTAATAATAGCACCTCTCACTGCTCAGCTACAGCCTGCAGTGTCCTGACGTGCACCCAACATTTGCTCACCTGGTTCTTTCAAAATTTTCTGAGCTAAATGCTGCTATTACCATCCCATTACATAGATGAGGAGAAGGAGCCTGGGAGAGTTGGAGAAACTTGACCATGGAATAAAGGTAATAAGGATTCATGCATTGCTGTGAAAGTATATGCATTTCAAACCCCTATCTGTTCACCCAAAGGTCATTGGCTGTGAAAATTTTGATGACATTGGGAAGCCCCAGCAACTCCAGAGAGCAATTATTAAGGATTCTCACCAGTGTGCTTTCGAATAACTCTGCCTGTTTCCTCCCCTGACCTTCTGAGGGGTTATTCTATCATATAGAAATATTAAGGTGGATATTTTCTAGTCTCAAGGACATGGGGAAGGAACAACTACTCAAAGCTGAAGGTGACTACTAACCTTGCATATGTCCGTGTGGCCTGAGAAAGTGCCTTGCACTCTGGGAAGGCAGCCGGGTGTCTGAAGATGCCTGCTGCTCTGTGGGCTCCTGTGCTTCCCTTGGGTGAGAAGCCACGGCCTCTGGAGCAGGTGTAGTGCTCTTTCCTCACTTAAGGGTTGAGAGATAGGCTGCACAGAAAACTCGTAAGAGCAAAGGAAAACACAGGCCTAAGAACAGAAAAGGCTTCTTCAAACAAAGGGAGATCGTCTAGATATTAGACATCCATTCTGCTGCCCGCCTTCTTTTTTTCCCTAAAAATTTTCAGACAGCTTTGCCTATGCATTCCTTTCCTAGCTTTTCTTCGTCCATATCTAAATATGGGGAAGGGAGTCTGGAATAAAAGCCAAATGAGCCAAACATTTTACCTTCGGGACTGAGTAATAAAAATAACAGCTCAGTTTCCGCTCTGAATCATTTCAGTAGTATGGGAAACACGTAGCCAAGCGTCACAGGGGAGGATCTGGGAAGAGAGGGGTTAAGGCGCTCACCCTGTATTAGAACTTGATTTATGGCATGGATCAAGTTCATGTTCCTCTCAGAGTCTGGTTTTGAGCAAAAGAAATGACAGTCTGCCAAGTATGAAGTCCGCGGTGCTCATGCAGTGTATTAACACGCCGCCTCGGCCTCCGGGAAATCGGCCTAAGTGAGAAGCTATGAGCTTCCAGTTCACTTTGAAATGTACAAAACATCTTTGGTTTCTCAGCCCAAGGGTGTGTCCAGAAGAAAGAAGAACCGTTAGCTTTCTATTATTCAGAGGCAGCTTACTCAATTTGTGGTTGATAAAACTTGTTTGATTTTTCTGTTTCCTTCCATTTGCTACTTGCCTTCAATGTCTTCAAAGATGCAGGCAATGGAAAGGAATCTGGAATAATGCCAGATTGGCTGATTACTGTTTCCTTCCGAGCGGTATGGATGTTGCTTTTTTAGCTGCCATTTTATTTTTTAATTTAATTGTATTTATTTTATTTGTGTACAAAAAGTTGTTTTTGAATATCCAAGAAAGTCAGGTGATTTGGTGACCCTTACAGTTAAATTCCCATTTAGATGTGTGTCTCACAGATGCCACATTTTCAATCTGACTATGTGGAGGAGGAAGAAAGATATTCTTGTTTACCTTCTTGCACCAACTGGTGAATGGTCCCCGTGTGCGGGTGCAGAGCAGTCACATGCACACAGCACTGTTGACACTCAAAGCCAGAAAACACCGCCGCGATTTAATGCTGTAGTCCTAAGAGCTATCGAGAGTGCAGGGTTCATTAAAATGACACATGCATGTAAATACAGCGATGGTGTGAAATCAAAAAACAGAACACCCTAACACAAGTCCTATGAAAGATAAATGCATGTTATTTTAATTATTATTAAAAAGAAAAATAGAAACAGCAGATGGTAAAAGCACAAGGCACATGCGCATGGCCTCCAAGACAAAGGAACAGGGTCTAAGTGGTGCCTTCGCATTGAGAAGCTCGCTTCAGCGTCAATTATTGCTGGATATTCTGCCCTGATGTGGGGAGACAGGGCTGATATTAAAGGGCTTTTTCATTTTTACTTCCTAGAGTTTGTGAGTAATGGGCTTCCCAGGTGACAATTACTCTGCTTCCTCCAAGCACAATTCCCTTCCCTCCTTCGACCCTTGATGCACAAGCACTTAAGAAATAAAAAGCCCGCTGGGACCTCTGGAGCACTTCTTGCCCTGCATCACAAGTCTGGCCTTGATGAACCAGCATCCGGAGTCTGGCCATAAGAAAAGAGAGGCTGTATACCAGAAGAAATCTCCTTCTCATAATCAGGCAGCCCTCCAACCTCACCTGGAATGAAGCATATTTCCTGCCACCTGACCATGTGAGCCTGCCAGTATCAGAACCAGACAAAAGGCCACATGCTTCCTTCAGCCACTTGGCTGCTTCGGGATCTGCTGGCCTACCTGGTTGTCAGCATCTGAGTGCCCCGAGACAGGAATTACTGACCACAGGGTTTAAGTGAGGTGCTATGTGCAAGGTGCCACATTTCCTATGACTCTCTCCTTGAGAGTGCCAACAAGATGGATTTGTCCCATTGAGGTGAAGTAATGGGCCATATTTATTCTTTGGAACAGCCTAAGGAGACACGATTTCAGAAAAACTGGCTAACCATTTCTCCCTTCCCAAAGACCTCTTTTTCCTCTACTTAGGGAAATCTGTCATGTTCAGTGACAAGCCCCCCCAGTGTGAACTAGTAGGTTCAAATTATGTTCCAAAAGTATATTTACATGAAATACCATATAGGTCACATTTAGTAGATGCTAGAAATTGGGGAAAGGTTGGGGGGTGAATGTAAAGGTTACAGAAAATATAAAAATGCATTCATGCCAACAATTACATAAATGTGATGTTCTGTGAGAATTCGGAGCAGGAATAAATCATGAAAAGCCTCCAAAAGAAGACAGGACTTGAATCAGAAGGGCAGGTCAAATAGAGATGAAAAAATATAGAAATCACTCAATTCTTGCAGCATTCGCTGTTTGGAGGCTCTCTCTGAGGGGATAATATCACCTGAGCTAATGCTTTCCATCCATCTGGAATGCATAGGGGCTCCTGAGGCTCGCTGCAGGGTTTCTCTAGCCATGCAGCCCCCAGCCCTGCCCTCTTCATATGGATTCCTGCCTAGCAGCAGAGGCATCCAAAACTCTGGATTCTCATACAGCTCTTCAGCAGTTTTAGGGGAAAATTCAAACCCATATGCACAGAGGCCGAGATCAACACCATCTGTCCCTTTCCAACACTGATTTTTAGCACTGCTCTTTCTTCCCTAGCCTAAAGCAATAACTCCTCCTGGGAATCAGATTCCCTTCTGCACCCCCCACTTCACCCCCCACCAAAAGCCTCATTAACTTCTCTGTATTTTCCTAATTTCAACCTACAGATCATTTCTAACAGAACTAAGGAAAGTCAGGTGTGGGGTATACACCTGTAAGTGCAGCACACTGGGAGACTGAAGCAGAAGGATCTCAGTGGCTTAGTGAGACTGTCTCAAAATCAAAAACTTTTTCCAAAATCCTTTATTCATTTGGTACGAGGTCTCACTACACAGCTCAGACTCATAGTGATCCTCCTGTCTCAGCTTCAGTAGCGCTGGGATTAGAGGTATGTGCCACCACTTCCAGTTTCATTGGTTTCAGTGCTGGCTCGACTTCAGACTGGCATGGCATATGGTACAGGGGATTGAATCCAGGTCTTTGCACTTGCCAGGCAAGTGCTTAGACTGCCTAGCTATCAAAACTTTTTAAAATGAGAGAGAGAACCGGGCGTGGTGGCGCCCACCTGTAATCCCAGCACTCGGGAGGCTGAGGCAGGAGGATTGCTGTGAGTTCGAGACCAGCCTGGGCTACAAAAGTGAGCTCAAGGCCAGCTGGAACTGCATAGCAAGACCCTGTCTCAAAAAAAAAAAAAAAATGAGAGAGAGACAGACAGACAGACAGACAGAGAGACAGAGAGATGGAGCTCACATTTTAGTGGGAGAAGACACAAAGCCAACAATTATATACACATACATACATACACACAGGTACATACATACATACATACATACATGTGATCATTGATGATGGTGTCAGGGACTGCAATGGAATGAAGAGAATAATGAGGTAGAGAACCCTGCACAAGGAAAGACACTCACGAGAGAGAACTTCCAGAACTGCTTCCGAAGGTGACAAGAGCGATAAGAAAATGTGTTTAAAATGAAAGGGAGTATTTTGAGCAGGATTGATGGTAATGTGGCTTTTACTGCAATATTTCTAAAAACATGCACATTCACTGTATTTTTTTTATCACACTCCATAGAAAAGAGAGTCATGTTTCACAGTTGCAGCACAATTCATTGGGAGCCTACTTTGGAAAACAGGGCCCCCCTACTGTGTGTGTGTGTGTGTGTGTGTGTGTGTGTGTGTGTGTGTGTGTGTGTGTGTGTGAAATTCAGGGTTTCACACATGCTAGGCAAGTGCTTTACCACAGAACCACATCCTCAGTCCTGGCTATATCTCTTACATGGCAAAACTTTCAGGGATCTAGGTCCCAGAGCTGGAAAGAAAAACCTATTTTCTGTCCTCATAGAGCCTGAACCATAGTAAGACCATAGCAAATGTTAGCAGCGCTTACTCATATTATTATAAGCCACTTCCTGGGGGATTGGGTAAACCCATCAGCCCAGAAGTGTTATTAACATCATTGTAGTCCAGGAGTTGTTGGGCATTGTGGGTGAAACCCAGGACTTTCATGGCAGATACTTGGCAGGGGTGGAGCAGAAATAACCATTGGACCTGGGCTTCCCATTCATGAAGAGGTTCAAATTTATGCTTTAATTACTTCACCAAATGATGTTAAGGCTCAGAGATCACTTGACAAGCCTGAAAGAAGTCATTCATCATGCAGCCTTAAACTTAGGTTCCATTTTTGGCTCACACTGTCTGTAGTTCCCAAGAATGATTATTTTTCATAATTCTTTTAATTATCCGGTGAGATTAAATTGCATGGCAATCTTATATGAAGCCAGTAGGTTAAGTGTAGACACTGGTTGCAATATCTAAAATGTGCTTCCTTATTTGAGTGAGTTTTAAACCCCATATTGACCTTTCATTGTTTAATCGTATAGGAGCCACCTATAAGGAAGAGATGAGGTTGCCTGGTCCTTTCTTGACTGAGAAGAGTTCTAGGCTAGAGATGAGCTAATTTAGTGATTCTAAATGCTGAAACATATCTACATCATCAGAGGAATTTCTTGAAAAACAATTCCCTGGCCATTCCAAGATTCTTATTAAGGAAGCCTGGAATATATCTGGGAACAGCTTCTATCCTGAAACACCCCTGGGTACTGTGGTCCACAGCTCTGATTAAGATTCAGCAGTGTGGCCCTGTAACTCCCCCGATTTGCCCACATCGGCCTCAAGCCCCCTCCCAGGCTGCACATCATTTGCAAACATATACCCTGACTTGGAGGGCCTGGGGCAGGTGCCTTTGTACTCTTCCAACAGCAGCAAGTTGGCTGATTGTTTGTCAACCTTATTAAATCAGAGCCCTGAAGCAGGACGAGAATGTGGTGCTTCCTAATAGCCACAAGCAGTTGGTTTAAAGAATATATATCTTTTGAAATAAACATCTCTTCCTTCCTGCCCATCTCTCTTGTGAAAGTTGGTGTGGGAAGTACATGTCCCCAGACTTGAATTGCTGACTGACAGGGAAGTTTACTTTATGGATAGCATTTTAATTTCCACACCAAAGATTGACCAGCAAATTCTTACTTTCTTCATTCAGAAGCCCAGAGTTCAGAGCACTGGGCATCCTAGAGCCATGTGTTTCACCCCCAGGCCACCTCTGCTACCAAGGACCTGGAACTGCACGGTTCAGTTCATCCCTCCGGGACATGGAGGGCACTGGTACAGCTGTGCCTCTGATGCTCCAGGAAAAGATCGAGCATTTATCGATGTGCCGCCCACTCTTGAGGGACACTGCTGGACACAGATGCTCATCAGAAAGGATTGACCATGTGTTGCCTTTGTGCTTCCAGAGGGCCGTGCACATTAACATTTGTCTTACTGTTTCTTAGCGGGACAAGGCATTGTGTCTCCAGGTTATGTTTAAATTCTGGCCTTTGTATCTGCATCCGACACTAAATGATATGCTGTCTCATGAAATCAGTGATCTTGTCCACAATTTTATATGTCAGTGTCATCTTCTCTCCTGGATCATGGGTTCCTCCAGCAGAAATGACCATATTCAAGTCTTCATAGCCTCATGCACAATGCGGGTACAGCAATTTCAGGTTAACTAAAACAAGAGAGGGTGGTGAGATAGCTCAGAGTGAGTGAGATAGCTCAGTGGACTAAAGCACCTGCTTAGGCAAGCACAATGACCTCGTTCTATTTCTGGTACCACATGCCATGCCAGTCTTGCCCCCAGGGCATGCTGAGTCAGCTAGAGTCTGGGTGTAGTGGTGCATGGCTATAATTCCAATGGTGGGGAGGCTGAAAGGAGGATCACCATGAGTACAAGCTGTGTAGTGAGACCCTGCAACAACCAAATACATCAAAAATAATGTAAGAAAGAAAGAAGACAGACAGACAGACAGAAAGAAAAAAAAAGAAGAAAGAAAGAAAGAAAGAAAGAAAGAAAGAAAGAAAGAAAGAAAAAGAAAAGAAAAGAAAAGAAAGAGAAAAAGGGTTAAGAATGGTAGCCTGAATCTACTTCCCAGTTATGGTGTCATTAAGCCATATCCCCACATTCATGATGTTTAGTTCTCTTCCTTAATTGGCAGAAAGATAAAGAGTGGTAAAGCCAATTCCTGTTGTTAAAGGAGCACTCTGAAAATTGATGGAGTGGAGTGAAATCCATTATCAGAGAATCATCTGTGGACATCACTGGTTCAAATTCCTGAAGTTTCTTGAATACTGGAAATGACAGAGCAAAAGATAAGAACATCAGTGAATGGTAAATGAGGAATACGCTTTAGCTTTTCCTTGATGGAGATCTAGGTTAGGTTTAAATAGATAATATACCACTTGCTGTGTGGGGCCATATACGCTGAAAAAAACTGGTGACTGTAAATCAGTATCACCTACTATAAACAAAATTAATCTTTTTAATCTATCAATCCTTTAAAACTGTAACTAATTTTTAAACCAGCAAATAATAATTGTATATATTTATCATGTACAACCTGTTGTTTTGAAATGTGCATGCTTTGTGGAAAGGCTTAACCAAACTAATTAACATGTGCAATCCATCAATTTTACTCTAGGAATTTAGTTTAGGAAGTAGTGTCATAAGTGTTCAAAGATTTATGTTAAGAAGTCCATGGAAATATCAGGAACAACAGTAATACTTACCAATGTGGGAACTACGTTTTATCATGTATAAGATGCTTTTTTATTATTTTAATGTGTCTGAAAATTAATTAACTCAGTGTCTTATAATGAAAGGAGTCTGCCAATTATAATCAGTAGCAATTTTTCCTACTTGTGGGCATGTAATCTTACAGTTATAGGCATTTTTGATCCACTGAAGTATAGCATATTAAAGTGGAAATGCAGCCACCACACATTAAGTTTGAAAAGACTCCCACAGAATAGTCTGCAGATAAGAGCCTATTTATGTTAACATACACATTCATTTCTAAAAACAGCCATCAAGTTAGTGATCGTGATCCTCTTTGGGTCGGGTTGGAAGATCTGTTACATTCTCTGTAACTCTTTTTTTTTTTTTTTTTTGCTTTTTTTATGTATTTAGTTGAGGGTGTACACAGTTTCACTACACAGATTGGACTTGTAGTGATCCTTCCTGTTTTCAGCCTCCCAAGCACTGGGATTACAGGTGTGTGCCACCACGCCCAGTCTCCTTCTCTGTATTTTTTAAAAGTAACTTACAACACTCGTATTTTCAAGAAAAATAAAGACTTGTCAGATATATGGCTTGCCTTGTCCGCCTCTTCCCACCTCTGTGACACTGTATATGCTGCCTGCAAATACTGTGACACAGGCAAGCATGATGTCACTTTTCCTGCCCCTACCCAGGAGCAGTGATCTCACAAGTCTGCAGCTCTTGGCTGGCAGTTTAGGCAGCTATTGGATCTTCCATTCCAACAATGTCATCCATGTGGTAAAGGTGTAGCCAGCAGAGCAATATCACCTCCTCCACCACAACTGCAGGCTGGAACTCGGAATACTTTAGAGATGACTGCAGAACACAGGACTGAGTGCTTAAAATTCAGAGGATATTTTTGTATTTAATTACATCACATTATTTAAACAATCCTAATTGAATGATAACCATAGTTATTTAAATTTATTTAAAGTGTAATCTTTAAATTTCAAAGCATTGTGCTAAGTATATTGTTATTATCAATTAAATTAGCACTCTTACTATTTCACTCTCAATAACTTTTCCGCCTTCCACTGCTATTATGTGAGATTTTAGCAGCAATCTCATCAGTGAGGGCTCATTTTGGCTGCCAGCCTATTCCATGAATAATTTCTTAATTAAATAAGGTTATAGCTGTCCCTCCTTGTCCATATTACCTAGTCACCATCTTTCTTTCCAGAGTAATTTTGTTCTGGTCTTTCTGAGTTTTGTTCTGTGTGGTTTTTCCACACTCAGAGACAGGCTTAGCTCCTGGTGTCTTTCACAAATGGATCTGGAATTTCTCCTCTGCTCCTCACCCCGCCTACCCCAATCTGTTCTCTCTCTTTCTCGGTTCAGCTCAGTCCCTCCTCCCCTTCCTAAGGCTTTTCTCACATCTTGCCATTTCTCATATCCAGTTCTTTCAATTGTCTTGGGTTTATTTTCTGCCTGGCTCTTGCTTCCCTTATCCTGAGCAATTCCAGTGCCTCACCTTTTTCTCTTTCACTCTATATTTGGTTGTAAGTTCCAAATATCCTGTCGTAAGAAAATAATCCTTATTCAAAGAGAAAAAAAAATGAGTGCCAGCTCCATTGGGGGAGCCCCTGTGGTCTCAGTACTGTCAGCACCATGACACAGCTCCACGGCTGGCCTGGCTTTATTTGTTCAGCACCAAGCATTTTTTTTTTTCCGTAGCTATTTTTCTTAATGGGAGAGAGAGAAAGTTAGCTTTGGAAAAAGTAGTCTATTCAATACCCAAATATAACTCCCAAGAGAATGTATTTCTAAAGTAGTTTATCTTCCAGGCTTGCTTTTTACTTGAGAATGTTTTCATTGTTTTGAGCCTTTCTTCTTCTGTTACACACACACACACACTCACACAATCTAGAAACTTTAAAAACTGCCTAGAATTATATTCAACTCAAGAATAAAAAAAGAAGGGCTTAAGATTCAATCTTGTTATATCTGAATTGCTTATTTCTGAATTGTGTGTGTAGAGGCACAATTGTACAAGAAAAGATCTTAGTGGATCTTTGTTTTATATGTAAGAGCTTTAAGAAAGTAGAGCTTTGGGGCCTTGCTCTTCACTATGGTAACCTGTAGCTGTATATGATGATTTACATTTAAATTAATTAAACATACAAGCAATATACACTGTGCCTTAGTTCCGTTAGCCACATTTCATGTGTGGAATAGCCCGTAGAACAGCACAGATACGTGACCTTTCCATTTTAGCAGAAAAATCTATGGGACAACACTGGTTTGGACCATACCAGCCCAAGGTTCAAGAACTCAGGACTTCTGCAAGCTGGAGGCTCCAGTCCCCTATAATAAAATGTATTTTGTAACATTGTCTTATGGTGCAGGAACTGGAGAGCTCATGTGCAGAGGGAAACTGAATTAAATGTAATTCCATAAAATTGATCACTCAGGAAGAGATGGTTCTCTACTTACAAAACATCTTTGCATCTGTCATCATGTTTGGAGCCCATGATAGCTCGAGGAATAACAAGTGTTTGGCTTCTCCATTCATGGAGGAGAAATCAGTGGCTCAGAGAAATGAAGACTTGTGCAAAGACACACTTCTTTTAAAATAGGACATAAGCTCCAATTCCTTTGACCATTTAATCACACTGAAATGCAACAGAAAGACAGGGGAAAAAACACGTGTTAAGAATACTCTTGCTTTGTTAAAGATTTTAAATATATATTGCATAATCCTTGACCTGAGATTCATAGTCTTAAGTGTACAACTGACCTCACCCCTTGAAAGCCTGCTAAGTTCTCAAATTTACAGTACCTTAAGGTATAGACAAGATAGTACTTTAGTTGAAGGGTCAAAGAAATTAAGATGCTCATTGTACTATGAAGAGTCAGTTCATAGATTATTCCTAGGAAAGGAGAAGAAAAAGCAGACAAATCAGGTTTTCCACAAGAGAGATGAGTTGGATATGGACACCCTTTCCTATTGTAGGTTGTATGTTTCACAGTGAAAATTAAATAAATCCCCTTGTCTGTTTCAATAACTCAAGGTTCCCAATTACTTGCACAGTGACCCCTCCCCTTGCCCTGTGACACACTGCTGACCAGCCTCCTCCAAGCCTCTCTTCTCCTGGGTGCCCTCTACGCCCTTTGCTTCGAGGCCCTCTTTTTTCGTCCCTAGCTCTGCCATCCTGTCTCTTCCCTGGGCTTTGCCTGTGTGGCCTCTGCTCTGAAAGCTCATCTTCACCTCTCTTGTGGATGCTCATCCTCCTTTCCCCAGGTCTTAGTTCAAATGTCACCTCCTTCACCAAGCCCTTTCTGACCATTGCATGAAAAGAACACTGCCAAGTGCCATGCCCTGTTTATTTCCTTTTCAGCAATCAACCAGAATTTTAGTTAGCTTATTGTTGCCCTCAAGCATTGCTTAGGGACCTTGTTACCTTTGCTTCTGAAGAATCTGCCAAACCTTGAATAACACCTGGCACACTGGCATAGTAGGTTGCATGTAATTAATATGTTTCCATCTCAGTCACTCTTCAGAGGACAGGATTTACAGATGGGTTATTGCTACAAGGGGCTATAGGCCACTATTCTATCTTAGCCTCAACTTTTTATGCCCCTGTGCAGTGTTTCTGTGCCTCTGAGCCTCCAAATGTGTCGCTCCCTCTGTCTGGAATGCTTTGCCTTGCTGTTGATTATATCTGCACATTTTAAGACTCAGTTTGAATCTCACTTTCTCTAGTTAACCTCCCTGATACCTCTCCATAGGTGGAGAAATTTCTCCAAGATCTTTCTTGAGCAATGCCATATAAGGTGATGTAATATATTCTGTGACTGAGCTCATGTCAAAATGAAGTGCTATGACATGTTCAGAGGTCACTAGATTGGGCGCTTCTTGGTTGTAGGGCCTGCCCAGAATTTCTCAGGCTGCTGGCCCCTGATTCACTTCTCCACCTTCCACAATGTGCTCATCACAAGACTCACCAAAGTTATCTATACAATCCCACGCTTTGTCCCTGCTGATGGAGTGAGGGTGGGTACTGAGCTGGAGTGGAGAGGCTGATCCCACAGCAAGAGTCATGTGGGATAGATGTGAGCTCCTGGTCCCAATAAAACCAGTAAGTGGCCTTTCTGGGGACTTGGAACCAAAGAAAGAAACTCAGTCTTCCTGGAAGAGAAGCATGAAATTTATGAGCCAAGAAGGCTGGAGCTGAGACAGAAGGTCCTAAGTCCTTGATTCCTGATTCTAGTAATAATAGAAGTCACACTTCACTCCTGGGCTTCCCCAGAGACACCCTAGTATTCCTATAAGCAATGAGGTGCTAGGATCTTCATAATCAGTTCCCCTTTGTGCACAGAACACTTCAAGTTAAGTTTTTGTTGTCACCAAAACCAAATGAGTAAATACAAAGATACAGGCTAACTAATACAAATTGCCTGCGCATCTTTGAATTCCCAGTGTTTAACAGTCTTTTGCTCATTGTATGCTCATTAGCTATATTAGTGAATTAATTAATCTTTATCCCAATTTTTGTGTCATACAATACTATACCAAAATGCCTAATCTTTTAAAACAAACAAATACAACAATGTAGTTCTATTTAAGCTTCTAAAATCAACTACTAAACTTAATAAAAATATATTGTAACTCACATTTTGACCAAATATTCAGACTCTTCTAACTTGATTACAAATATCTATTAATTGGGCAATTCTTCAGACAATGGAATCACAGTTAACCAGTTGATCACTGCTTAATTCAGTGCTGGCCAGTATATATATGAGCAATAAAATTAACAAGGTTAAGGCTTAGATAATATCTGTTTTTCTTACTTCAGAGTTGATGGGAATATTAAATGAGAAAACTGTATAGAGGTATTAGAAGTTGTGAAAACAATAACTAAAAGCATAATTTTTACTATCATCCTGCTCCATCATACTCAGATAAATAATTTTCATTTTATACCTGTGAGAATTATTGCTTTAAAATCTCTAATCAAGGGCCGGGAAGATAGCTCAGTAGAATAAAATCTCTAATCAAGGGCCAATGAGATAGCTCAGGGGACTACGTGCCTCTTTAGGGAAGCTCAGGGACTGGGTTTTGATCCCTGGCACCACATGCCATGCTGCCCCTGTCCCCTCACCAGGGGCGTTAAGCCAGCCACTGAGAGCTGGTGCAGTGGCACATGATCTCATAACTGGGCAGGGTGAAAACAGGAGGATCACTGTAAGTCTGAGCTACATAGTGAGACCCTGTAGCAAATATATTAAAAATAATCTCTAATCAAGTCAAATTAATCAAATCATCTTTATTATCATAGCAAAGTATAAGTATTACCATCTAAGACTGGTTTATGAAACCCACACAGGACTCAACTTGGAGAAGGTGAGGAGGAAAGTCAGAATGGCCTGGAATGTTCTGGAACACTCTTAATGTTTTCCCCCTTTTTTGGCTTCTTTTTGTTTACCTCCCATCCAGTGCTATTTCCCAAGGCAGAAGCCCTTCATAACAATATGTTTGACTTGCCTGGCATTTTATTTTGAAGGAAATCCAAACCACTAAACAAGCAAGTATTGTGTCTTTTATAACAGCCAGAGATGTTGACCCAGTGTGATGATACTCTTGGGGAAGCCACATTGCTGTGACTAAACTGAAGGGAAAATGCTTAATCTTCTGCTCAGATCATCTAAAATGCATTACCGAACACACTGCTCTTCCCATACAGATAGAGCTTACTCAGGGGCCCAACCTGCCAGGGCTGCCATGGGGAAGAGAGGAGATGAGATGGAAGTGAGTTCATGCTTAATCACAGACCCCTTGGGGCCAGTTTCCTCACCCTTTTCCTCTTGGTGCTCTTCAAGAATTGCAGGAAATCAGGCCTCCAATACGGAAAAAATAACACTTAGTGAAGAAAATGGCAAACATTCCCCTTGGGGTCCTGTTTGCTGAGAATGCATTGATTACTTTAGGAGGATGAAGTCTCTGGAGAAAAGAGAGGATGTAACCAGGGAACGTTTCAGATGTGACTGTGTCTGCCATCAAGGGGGGTCTCGATGAGCCCGCCATTATGAGTGTCTTATCTTGGCAAGGAGGGGGTGCCACAGCTCTCAGGGGCCCAAGGAGAGCAGGCAGAAAGGAAAGACTATGTGTCATAACTGGAGTTCCCACCACTGTCTTTCCTCCCCTGATGTCAGAGCAGAGGCAATGGGACCCAGACCTGGGGTAGGTACAAGCAGCAGCCCAGTTTCCCAAGGACTGTGGTTACATTTGGATCTAGAGAAGCTCCCTCTAAACGATGACAGTTTCTCCTAGCAACAGTAATGACAGGCGGTACTTACCAAGCACATGTGTGACATGTGCCACATCCTATTGCTTCCTGAGTATGAACTGAGGATGATTGGTATAGCCATCTTGGGGGAGCTAGAAGAGGCTGGACAGTAAACATGCCCAATAATTTATAATTAGTGTCTGGTTGTGTTTGCTCCACGGTTTTACAATTTATCTGGGAATAGACTTGGAAACTATTTCAACAGAAAGAAGAAGTCTTATTTAAAGGACCTGGTAGGGAAGCAGACAGAAAAGTGTCCCAGTGTCTCTCCAGCCATGCCCATGTTTCTTTATAGCTACAAAAGCACAGCAAAGCCCAGAAATGCTAAGCAATATGCCTTAGGCCACACAGCATAGCTTACCAGAGGCCTACCCAGAGGTAAGAGAATGAATCTTGACTGCTCACCTGCCATCCTCTCTGCCGGACACCACACTGCCTCACACATAGCAGACACATCCTGTCCTTGCTGTAATGGAATTATGTGCTCTTCCACATCATGGAAGAGCACATTTAGTGCTCAGAGATCTTTCCAGAAAAGTGCTTTTATATTTTTCCTCTTGAATATTTTTACAGAGACGAGTCAGGCTTGTGAATGAGGAGGAAGTGGTGGCTCTGGGAAAGCAAGTGAGCCCATGTAGGTCTTGGAGCAAATAATGAACTACAGCATAAGTGACAGAGCCATGTGAAAAGTTGCACAGCATCCTCAGAGGCAGCTGGCCTGTGATGAAGGGGAAGTCCCTCATCACTTTCCCGAGAACACCCATCTGAGCTGCCCGTTCCTGGCTCTGAAAAGATAGACATGGGTGCTTGCTCCTACCCTTGGCCATAGCTAGCTGGCCAGAAATGAGCAACAGACTTGAGCCTGGCCAGATAAACACTTGTGGGACATGAGGATGACCTAGAAGCTGTCAGTTTTGTGACAAGCCAGTTGACAGGGCCTGCTGTGAAGAGGACAAAGTTGTTATTTGGCTTAGCTAGAGTGGAATCTAAACTGGACCATCTGCAATAGATGAAGAAGCAAGTGAGCTCATGGAAGGAAAGAGCAAATGCACGAAAATAAAAATAAAATTGAGAGAGAGAGAGAGAGAGAGAGAGAGATCTAATAACTCTAATAACTCTTAATTCCCATGTGGACTATTTTTTCATGGGAAGGATTTCATGAAATCCCTCTGTATTTTTCCCTTAATCTCTTTATCTCAATACAATTGCAGTATGTTTTTGTTCTTTGCAAAGAAATGCTGACTTCTTTTTTCCTTTTAGATGTTGACTTCTGCTTTACAGAAAACCAACAGAAGAGAGGATATGTTTTCTTTTGAAAGGGGCTTGTGAACTGGTGCTAAAAATGGATGGTCCCATGTTTCCCTTGGAGTCTTGGGAAACACGACACGCTGCAGGGACTGGCAGGCTGAGGAGACCTAGGCGCCGGGATGCCACCAAGCCAGCCTGGAGAAGCTGGGGGGTGGGTGGTAGTGGCTGCCATCCAGATACCACGTTGACTCACTGCCCAGCCAGTTGCATTTTCCAGCCCCAAGAGCCAATCAGCTGCTCATCACTGCTGCCCGGGGAGAGCATCAAAGGGATTTAATAATGGTTGGCAAATGTCAAATTACATTGAATCTAAACCAAATTCCAGACATTAAGGGCTGTGCAGTCATTAGCAATCAATTAGTGCACTCACTTTTCAGTGAAGGATTTTTATACCCTCTCCTTTCCACGACAAGGAAACACATGCTTTGCCTCTGTCCCCCTCAGCAGCAGAGCTGCAGCCCTCCGTCAGCTTTGTCAGTGTTGGAACAATTTAGCTCCTGTTTTCCTGCCCCCTGTTTCCCTGTTTGATCACCGGGTAGCAGTACTTTCATGAAAGGCTATGTAGCATTTGTTTGTGGCACCTTACAAACATGAACAGGGAAAGAGGAATCAGTCCGGGTTCTGTGTTTTTTAAGACTCCCAGAGCAATAAGAGGTAAAGATGATATCAAGAATCATCCCAAGCTCTCTCTCTGGCTGGTAATAATGGACATGGAACTTGTGGCATTGAGGAGTGGCACATGCCAACCACACAGGGACACACTGTGAACTCATTTCACCTTTGGTGGCCCACGCTCAGCACAGCAGGATGGATGACATTCCAGTAGCAGAGCGGTAAACATTTACCACAAAACAAGACGTCGCTCTATTGATCGCTGTGTATCTGCTTCATCCTTCCCTTTCCAAATTAGCTCAGATTGATGGCAATTCCCTTCCTGTTCCCTGCACCAACGACATCATCTCCAGGGTCCTGCAGGTCAGAGGAAGGAGATAAGCAGGAATCTGTATCTGAATATTCTCAGGAAGTGCTTCTGCAATCATTTTGAAAATTCCTCTTGTGCTCATACTTTCCTCTGCTAGATCTCCCAGAGATGTTATTTTTAGCCTTTCTTAGAATACAGAGAAGCCCATATCCTCTGGCGGTGACATGGATTCCTTCCTCTGCTGTACTTGACAAGCTGGACATGAACCCGGCTTAGCTCAGCATGCTTTGTCAATAGACACCCACGGGTCCTCCAGTGTTCTGTCTCCTCCGGGGCCCTGTAGCCCTGGTCTTAGGTCACCTGTGCTGGAAGGATGAGCTCCAGTGGCATAAAAGTGGTGATGAGGAGAGGGGTGAAGGCCTAAAATTACAGGCAGGACTTGAAGGGGACAGGGTGCCCTGGATGTGGCCTCACCGCCACGGACAGGAATCCTGCTTCCGCTCTTGCAAAGAGGGTGTGGCTTTCATGCCCATGCTCTGGCTTCTGCCAGAGACTCTCTCGGCACAGCACACAGGCCACCAAGCCCAACCCAGAGAAGCAAACCAAACCTAGTGTGTGAGAACTCACAGCCTCAGACAGAGCCCTGGCCTCTGCGCTGAGGAAAGACCAGGCACAGATTTCAGCAGGTTCTTAGGAGGGGAGTCTGCACTTTATCTGCCTGATGCCTCGCTGGAAATCACCCTGCAGTGAGGGATGTGGAGAGACCATCTTCACTATGACAGGCCCTCAGCTAGTACAGTCCAGAGATCGCATGTCAGGCTCTAAACAAGTCATGAGGACAGATGCTTGGGAGCCCATGCATTTAGGCTAGAACTAAAGAATGCACATGTGCTTTGTAAATACGTTGCTTATCTTTACAAAACAGTCCCTCTCCATGAGGTGTTTCTCAGCCTCTGAGGCACTCTGAAATGACCTTGCCAGGGTGTTGGAATATACTCAGCCAGGCCTAGTGGCACACTCCCATAATACCAGCTACTCAGGAGCCTGAGGCAGGAGAATTGCACATTTAAAGCCAGCCTGGGTAACTGAATGAGATCATGCCTTAAAATTTAAAATATGTAAAAGAGAACAACAGAGAAAACAAAACCAGGACTGTGTAGTTCAGGAATAGAGCATTTGCTTAGTGTACACAGCACCCTGGGTGCCCCTAGCTCCACAAAAAGCAGAACAATGAGAACAACAAGCCTCTTCTTGTCCAGCCCAGCCCTAACCCAGCCAAAAGTGTTTAATTCAAGTCTGGGGTGAGACTCAAGTATTGTATTCTTAAAAAGAGTTCTTGATAACTGTCATATAGATGGTCACTGACTCCCAGTTTAGGAAATGCTGTACCCAGTAGGCTTCTGTATACATTTAACAGAAGCTAATTTCTACAGGAGGAACAATTTGTTGTAGAAATCAAGGACTCATGCAGCTCTCTCACTGGCTTCCATATCCATGTTTAACAAATGAAGATGTACTGGAATATTGCACATCAGTCTCAACTTTCTGTCCAAAACTGTACGTAGGAAAATCAGCAAAGCAACAAAAATGACTCCTTCAGTCACAGCATTCTCAGTGCTGCTGAAAACATGGCAGCTCTCTGACTGCATGATAAAACCAGTGTACAGAAAGTGGGGAGCAGGGAGGAAGGCCTGGGGCCCCCACAAGGAGACACCCCAGGATAGGCCTGGGGGCCAGTTCTTCACAGTGGTTTGGCAAATATAAGGAGGTGAAAAGGAGAGGTAAAGAAAAGCAAGGAAAGGAATTAAATGAATAGATAAAGGAAAATTTTTAAAAAGCACAGTGGCAAGACTAGAAAAGGAAAAGCATTCGTTTCGAGCAATGCCTGTGTGCTGTGCTCTGATGGTATTCACAGCCCACCAGCAGTGATTCTTTGCTTCAGTGCATCCTCACTGCCTGAAATACATCCCCGTATGTACAAAGGCACTGGTGACTCCATGCAACAAAATCAGGACATGGAAAGCTGTTGCTCTGAGGAATAAAAACCAGCTCCGCAGCTGGGAATATGTGCGGTGACTGCCATCATCATCCAGCGAGCGGCAACCCTTTTGCTGGTGCTGTTTTCTCAGAAGCTCCGCAGACTCAGGTTCCTGTAGATTCTCATCTTGATCACGTAGGAGACCTTACTGGCAAAAGCATACCGCTCTGTCCCTCGGTGGTGTCATTTGACTGCCCCACGGCTCAGGAGGGCTAGGCAGAGCTGCCTGCCTGCCTGCCTGCTTGCCCCTCCCACCTTCTGAGGACCCAGCTGACCACTGGCTTCCATACATTTGCTTTTATTCATAATTTCTATACCTTTCTATACCTTTCGTCCACACTTGAAACTTTTTTATCCGAAAATATTAAATTCATTCACATTAAAGTATCTTATGGGCTGGTTAAAATTTAAAATTAGGGATGAGTTTAGGCAAAGAATATGTACATCCTTAACAGTAGCAGATAGGGTGTCCAGGAGCTGGTTGGAAGCACAGTGGGGTGAGGGGACCAGAGTTGTGTGTCAGCACGCATGTTTAGGTGTAGCCTCCGGGCCCTGAGAACCATGTCACCAGGCAAGCTTCTGTTGGGATGGGTTCTTTTTCAGGAATGACTGCTGAGTGTGGAACACAGGAGAGAAGACTTGGTCCAGCCACAGCCAACTGTGCCAGGATAGTGGCATGACTGAGGCCTCAGCCCACCCAGAGGTGCCTTTCTCTGAGGGAAGGTGCCTGGGCCAAGCTGGGCAAGGCAAAGGTGAAGCCAAGAACACTTTCACTTTGCTCAGAGGCTACATTATTTCCTTCCATCTAATAGATCTCTCTGTCTGTCTCTGTCAGTCTATCTCCCTCTCTCTGAACTTCCCAGGCAGCAAGTCAGGCTTTATTAAATTTTGCCGTGCACTCACTTTTAGATTCAATTTGAAATGCACTCCAGGAGGCATCACATGGACTAAAGAGCTAGCTAAAGAGAGATGGCCCCATGTCTCCCAAGCACCACCACTGGGACTGAGCATTTTAATGTAACATGAAGATGAGTGATTACAGTGTGAGTTATTTTATTTATTTATTCATTCATTCATTCATTTATTTATTTAAATGTATTTAGAACAGGGTCTACGTGGTCTCATTACATGGATCGGACTAGTAGTGATTCTCCTGTTTTCAGCCTCCCAAGTGCTGAGATTACAGGTGTGTACCACCACACCCAGTTTCAATTGGCATCTCAGTGTGCCCCACGGATGGGGCCCACACAGCAAGCCAGGGATTGAACCTAGGCCACTGTGCTCTGCCTAAGTAGGGCTTTGATCTGCTGGGCTATCTGGCTGGTCCTTACATTTATATTTAAATGGAGACAGTTTGTCAAGCAAGCAGTTTGGAAAATAGTTTTGCTTAGACTAAAGCTAAAAAAACCCTATATGAAGTGTTTTTAAGAAGTGTACCAATGTCAAGAAAGATATAAAAGAAGTAATCAATAGTGCAAGGATATCAAGAGAATTTCCAAGTTAACACTTATGTGGTTCAAGATTAAGGAAGACTGCCAAGACCAGCAGTGCACTGGTACATCTCAGCACCCCAGCTGTCACCTGCTCTGTAAATGACATGGTGTATGACCTTGGGCAAGCTGGAATCCTTGGATCTCAGGTGACTCAAGTAACACAGCTATGCTGACTGAAGGATCCCTTCCAGTTCCAGCATGGGTGATCAAAGAAATCTGTATCATCAGTCACTTTCTGTGACTAGTGACAAGGGCACAGGGAGATTAGGTTGGTGCTTTCTGGTGTTGTGTGATGGCTGGGGACAGGCCTAAACATAGAGCCAGCTCCCGAGATAGCAAAGGGTACAGGAGTCTGTTGGGCTGGGAGTCGGGGGTCTGTGTGCTAGTTCTGCTGTTCACCATGGGATCTTGATCAAGTCTATTTCTTTTTGAACCCTCATTCTCCTATTTTTTAATTAATCATTTTAACTGCCAAATACAAACACAGGTGTATTGCATACAGTGTGATGTTGTGAAATACATGTGTATTGTGGAATGGCTCAATGAAACCTCCTAATGTATGAATTGCCTCCTATATTTTTATGGGGAGTATACTTTGAATCTACTGCCTTAGTAATTTTCAAGAATACAACACATTTTTATGAACTATAAAGACTATGGTGTATAACAGGTCCCTGAACTCACTCCTCCTGTCTAACTAAAACTATGTATCCCTAGTCCAACATCTACCCAACTCTTCCCCACTCAGTCTCTAGTCACCACTATTCTACTCTTTGCTAAGAGCTCAGCTTGTTCAGGTTCCAAAATAAGTGTGACCAAGCCGTATTTCTGGCTCTGGGCCCCAGCTTCTCTGAGACAGCAAATGGTGAATCACAACTATACCAGCTAAGCAGTCTTGATGATAGATGAACAGCTCAAATGCAGTGTATATGAAATGAAAAAGTACACAAACATAAGTTTTGGCAGATTTCATAATTATTTCATTATTTTAAAATACGTCATGGGTCTATGAATAGCTGTATTGTAATAAGGCAGATTTTTCTTAAAATCAATGGATCATATTCAAGCCAGTCAATATTGATAGTTTTTATAATATCAGATAAAATATTTAATGCTGAAGGAGACATTGTGAATTGGCTTTTCATGGTTAAGCCAGAAAATCATCAGTAATCTCCAAATCTTGTTTCAGTTAAAGGTGAAACATCTCTGATAGGTTCTTCTGAACCTATCAGCAGAAGATGAGCTCAGTAATTAGCATGTCCCCAGCCATCACACAACTACTAAGTCATTCTATGAGGCTCCTTCCCATCAGCCCAGCATTTCCAACTGGGTATACAACCTCAGCATGCTGAGGACACAACTCTGTCCCCCTCTCTACTCCCATTAGGTACACACGTTCCCTTTCAGATGGCTGCCTGGGCAAAAGTAAGTTTCACTTACTTTTTCCTTTAGAAGTTGCCAGTCTCAAAAGTAATGTTTATTGAAAATGTTAATGTTTAATTGTTTGATCAATCTTATATACCTATATCTATTAATCTAAACTGATCTGATGATGAAAATATGTAATATAACCATTGTTAAATTTTTTTAAAAAAGTGGATAATGCACAAAGAAAAAAAAAAGAAGTTCCCAGTCTCAATTATTTGATCTGTTAACTGACATGCAGATAACTACTGCTAAGTGGTCTCACACACACACACACACACACACACACACACACACACACACACGCACGTATACACGCACAGCCAAATTACTTATAATTTCCAAATAGGAAGACACTACAGAGAAAGAACCACCCAACATAGAACATACAATCATTTAATGCCGAGACAAATGACCCCATAGTCTGGGGTCATCCCTGAATGTGTAATATATTGCAAAAATGAATGCTCAAGATTTTTTAGTGTGGGTAACACATATTTTGACCTATTTCAAGCAAAATATGTCTCTAAATATAGAAGCTTCAATCTTCTAGAATATTCACTTCTGTAAGCCATCTCATTCCTTTATGCTGCATAGATCACACTTACCACTAACATTTCAGCACAATTCAGGCTGTCAACCAACTACAATGTCCACTGTAATAGCACTGTATACATCAGAGAGGCAGAGTAATAATAAGCTGTGTTCCAGGCTGTCCTGCAAAGCTACCTCATCTCTCCTTGCATCAAGAAGTTTCTAGGTAAATGATTTTGGTTATGAGCATTAAACTCCTTAACTAGTCTGCAGCTGTGGCAATGCAGGGACCAGGCAGCAGATCTGCAGGTTCCAGGGCTGTGCTTGCCCAGATGGAGCAACGTCTTGTTCAGCCTCAGCTGCCAGGGTCTGGCTCACCTGCCTGCTCAGCACATGTGGAGGCAGACGTATTTACCATTTTCCTGGGACCTGCAATGCCTACTTTCGTCTATCCTGTTGCATTAGGGAGAGGACATGATCACTCTATTTCTCTCCCAACTTCTTGCTTTATTCTGACCTTTGCATTACCATTTGGACCCTAGGAAACGTCTATGCCCACACAGCATGTTCTATCACTGTTGCCACAGTTTCTAACATGCAAACTATTTGAAAGGTCTCTTGGCAGATCTGTGGGATTAGTCCCCCCCCCCCATACCCATTTTGGTAAACCCAAAGAATGAAAATGAAAGCTTTTATAGCAGAATCTTCTGGGAACTATATGTTTCTTATTTCCAGTTAATAATACCACCTCTCATGGGGGGTATAGCCAGGCAAACGATGCTGGGATAATGCCACCCATCAGGTTCCCTACTACCCTTCCTACTTTGACATGTGCTTTCCTGGAAGTCGTATGTGGAAGAAAAAATGTTGGGAGTCATCTTCTTTGTTCTGAGAATTTTCCTCATGCTTTCATCTCTTTCCTCCATCTAGAGGCTGGTGCTTGCCTTGTCTCTCCCTGCGCACTCACCTCTTCCACTTCAAGCCCAGTCAGCTCCTCTGAATACCCTCAGGCCATTCCTCACTGCAGTGAGGCCCGGTAACTGTGCCCCCATTCCTGCCTCCACAAACTGCTTCCAGTGATCCTGTCCAAATAGCCTGCTAGAAGCACCACCCCAGAAGAAATCGTCCTCTCCTCTGAGCAAATAAACTGCTCTCAATAATCTCCTACCAACCCCTTAAACAAATAATATCTTATAATCTACCTCATTCTAAAATACTACTTTTCATGTCCTTAACCATTTGCTCTCTTTCTGCTCTGGAAGAAGTAAACTTGCTTGTGGGTGTTTTCTTGGGCGGGCCCTCGACTACCTGCATGAAGCTATAAAATACACAAACACAAACGAACACACATGCCACAGAAAAATGACCTTGTACTTTTCATCTTCCCTTTTTCCAAAAAAAGAAAACTTTTAAAACATAGAAACACCGAGATGTGGTTCTGAGGACTTTTTTCTCCCAAGTGAAACAAGCAGAGGTGAAATACAGTAAGGCATTCCAAGACCAAACACATTCTACTGTTTATTACACATATTACATTCTTAAATAAAAATGCGTCACATAACATTTTTTGCATAGATATCTTACAATATACCAATTTAAAAAAGAATTATGAAACAGACCAGTAACAAAAATAAATTTTTTTCTTCATTAATAATTTTGTAACATTAACATACCACCATCATATAATACAAATAATAGTTTTAAATCTTAAGACTTTTGTACAGCAAAAAAACTTGACAAAGTAATATATTTATATATATATATATATAAAAAGCTTAAAAAAAATAAAATGTCAAAAAAAGGCATAACCGAGGGCTATAAGACTGGGTACTTCTGTGATATATTATAAATACCAGAGAAGGCCTGAGAGAATGTGGCGGGGGAGGGCGTGAGGGGGGCTGGGAGTAGGTCTTTCCAAACACTTGTTAGACACATCTGGCAAAAGGAAAATGTATAGTGCAAAACAAATGTCTTCAAGCAATGGTTAAGAAGAGAGAGTGGAAAGGAAAGTCGTGGCTGGGAGGTTGTGCGGTGAGGACAGGGAATTGGGAGTGGGGGTGGGTTGTGGAATGGAAGGGGAGGTTTCAAAAACTTTAAACATTTATTTTTTGCCTCTGTGTTAGCAAGGAGATCTTGACCATAACAGTTGTACTTTTCCTCCCTGGAATGAAGCAGAAGTAAAAAAAATAAAAAATAAAAAAAATAAAAAATAAAAATAAAATAAAACAACACAAAGAAACAACAACAACAAAAAAAAATTAAACTAAGTCTGGGTTTGGATAGGAAATGCATGCTGAGAAGATAAAACATAAATGGTTGAGAACCAGCCAATGAACCCCAAAGCCTTCAGGATCTAGATGTGCAGAAATCCTTCTGCCTCCAGTCTAAAGGCCTAGGATTTAAATGTCCCCTTTCCCCACCCAATGCCCCTCCCCTTTATGTGGAATTAACTCCCAGTGTGGTTTTGATATACTGGCAATTATAAGCATCCATCCCCCCCAAAAGATATTAGGCACTGGTGGCTACTCCTCCGAAACTTTAGTAGCCCGTTTTCCCTTCTGTGAAGGTACAATAGGTATATGTGCACACGTGTCTTGGTGTGTGCATACATACCACCCTTATTATTCTGACGTGGGGTCCTTTTTATGGCAGTAGACAGAAGCTGGAGTCAAAGCAATTTACGATTCCAAAGCTCACAGTTGAAAAAAATAGTACAAATAGTCCCCAAACCAAGACCACATCAACCTTCCCTCATGACCACTGAGAGGAAGCCCTGTTTACTGTATGGAGTATCTTGTTTGGGATACTAGTGAAGCGATGGCCTAGAATTTCTTTCTAATTTCTGATACCTGTTTCCCGAGGACTTAGATGTAAATGCAGAACATCTGAAGAATACAGTACTATATTGTAAGGATGCAATGCATGTAAGAAAGTTAATTGCAGCTTTGTCTGTCCCATTCCTGGGATCTATTACAGAAACCAAGAGAGGAGACTTAACAGAGTGTTAAAAGCAAGAGAAAACCCTGGAGCCTCAGGCAGTTAATTATGAGATAATCACATTATTTACAAATGGTTTTTGCTTCCTTTGACACATTTCTGTTGTCCCATCTCAAGTATTTCCAAAAATCCTCCAAGAGGAAAACAGGCCCTCAGGAAGGCGTTGATGTGTCCTCAGGCCAGGCCCTCTGGTTTCCAAGATGAGAAATCACCATGTTTACCGAAATTTAATCCCAACACTCAGAATCCAGTCCTCCCTTCAGGCCCCCTTCTCCTGCCTCTTACAAAAAATGGAAGGGAAAGCACCCCAAACCCAACTTCAATGATGGCCCAACTTACTAAATTTCCACTTTCACAATGTGTGGGGTGCAAATTTGTGGCCAGAAATGCTGGCCCTCCTAATTTTTTTTTTTTTTTAAAGAAAGCAACACTTGTTATTTTTATAATCCAATAGTTTGTTTCTTTCTGAATTTCCTTACTTTTTTCCTTCTCCAAAATAACTGCTTTGACAAAAGAAAAGGCAGACGCACTTCCCGCTATACTTTATCTTACAATTTACAAAGTGACTCCCAAAGGAAATCATTTTGAACCATCAAAACTAATCATTGGGCTTTGTTGTTCTTGCAATTTGAGTTCATTTCTTTTGGCTTTCCCATAGGATGCAGGAGTGAAGGCCATGGGTAGAACACTCTGAAAGTGCTGGAAGAGCCACCCAAAAAACCCCATTTATTTCCCCTTTGATGCAAACAGACACGGATAATCTGGAATCTTATACCAAACTAAAGTCCTTAAAAAATCTTCTCTGGCTTCAAAGAAGACTTCTTAAAACTAGGAATCCGTTCTTCTCATCGTGTATGAGGTTGGCTGTCTTTTTACCCTGTTATAATCAGGCAATCAAAAGATGGCAAGAGCACAGGAGGTGCGGGTGGGAGGAGATGGCATTGAGCGAAGGGGCATTTGCAGGGCTTTGCAGGGAAAACAGAGAGAGGAGAAGGCAATGGTCAGCATGAAGGTTGTTTGGGGGTCTCCAATATCTTTATGAAATGCAGCTTTGTCATGGAATCCAAACATTTCTTCTTGTGGACACGATACTCATCACCACCAGGCATAAGCTGGGCCAATGAACCAACAGTGGGGCAGGATGCCAGTAGCTAGGAGCAGCACTGTAACTCAGGTTTCCACATCTCTGGTTTGCAGCCATGTAGTAGAGAAAGAAGCACAACTTGAAATAAAGGAAAGTGTCAGTGGCTTAGAAACACTTCTCCTACCTATCGGACTCTGAACCCTGGGTAGAGTGTGCCAGAGAGGACAGCCATAAAAAACACCATGCCGGCTTTTTCCTTCCAAGCCTGCGATGCCCTGGAATGTTAGGAGGTAACAATTTAAATGAGGAAGGGGTCTCAAATGTCCCCTCGAGCACCGCTTAAAATAACCATTCCTCTCTGGAACCAAGTACACTCAGGTTTTTTTTGAAAAACTTGTGCACATCAGCAATAACAAACAATAGATCAAAGATCCATTTCCAAAATGACCATGTCCACCCCACCCCGAAGTCTGGACTGGTTATTATCCACAGGTGTCACTCTGAGCTAGAGAACAGTAGTTTCAAAGCCACACACTTAGCACCCACTGAATTCTCAGGCCAATTCTCACAGTCAACGAACGACTGAAGCAAGCAAGCAAGCACCATCATCGCGGTTCAGGCACCCTGCTCTGGGGAAAGGTCAGGAGCAGATTAAAAAGGACCTCACTGATACAAAAAGGAGAGAAGTTACCAAACATTTCAGACACTGAGGAGGACCAAAGGACCTTTGTTCTGCCACATTCTAGTAAGACCACAGATGAGGACAGGGAGCGAACAGTAACAATAACTCTTTTGCATTCTATAAAAAAAAACACAAAACTTTCTTTTTCATAGAGCCTTGCATTGGTCAGTTCAAATATTAAATTAAGTATTATAAATCCTTAATAATAGCATTTTGAGAGGGAAGTGCAGTTCCAGCTCGGGAGAGAACATTTATAAATCATGGCAGCCATGGCTTAAGGCCACCACTGGCGTGTGCGTGCACGGACGCTGGAGCTCTGCTATGGAGAGAAAGTAAAAGAAACGAACCAACGATATGTGGGCATCTAAAGTTCCCTCTAGTGCACTGACAGGAGGTGCTACAGTTTAATACAGCTGAGGTTCGAGGTCCCTCACACATCCTTCATCCAAAAAGGATGCACCACACATTCAAATATAATCCCATGCTATGCCCCGATGGACTGGCCATAACACACACTCAAATGCAGTAGAGAACTATGAGATTGTCAGCAAGCAGTGCTCCAGAAATTGTTTCTAAGTCATGTCTAGTTTTAAATCTTTGGAATAAAACTGATTCTTTTTAATACCCTCTAACTAACATATACATAATTGCCTCTGGCAAATGGACAAGTTTTCTGTGTGTTTGTGCACATGTTGTGTGTATGCTTAGGGTATTGTTTCATTTTTTGTTGTTTTTGTGTGTGTGTTTTAATTTTTTTTTTGGTCTAAATTGAAAAAAAAAATGAAAATGAAAGAAAATTATAAGGGCCAGACCTTGAAATGCCTTGAATGTCCAACTGGCAGCTACAGTATTTGTGGCAAGGAGGTTCCTTTACCCTCAGACAATTAGTTCCAACATTGCAGTGAAAAGAAAAGCTGCAGGAAGTTGAAAACCCAAAATGCCAAGGATCTTGAAGGCTGCTGTCATATATATATATATATATATATATATATATATATATATATATATATTTATGTTTCTTATATTATTTCCTTTGAAAGACTTCAGTTTTGCATCCCAGGTATGTATGGGTGGCATTGTAACAGTCAAGGAGTCAAAGACTCAGAGGAGGGCAGGAGGGGAGCCAGCTGGGAGAAAGGAGCAGCAACTGTGTACGGACCAAATGCCATGTTTGTTTTTGAGACGTGTCTTGAAGGGATGGTCCCAGAATATACAAAATATACAATCTGTCCCAATAACCACCCCGCTTGCTTGCATAGGCCAGTGGATGGTCCTAAAGGCAGTCTTTGGAGTTGAGGCCAGCGCCAGCTAGCTAAGGGTGCGGGTAGACAGAGATCAATGTCAGATGTGTGTGCGAGGGAGGGTGAGGACTGCAAGCCCCCTTAGAGCCAGCTTGCAGAGTACATGTGGGGCCTCTGCTGATCCTGGGTATACTAGCTCACAATCATCCTGGGCCTATCTGCCTCTCCCCCCTCCAAAAAAAAAAAAAAAAAAAAAAATGAGAGAGAAAGGAAAGGAAAAAAGAAAGCAAGAAATCTAGGAATATCACCAAAGAAACACCTTCACCTTTTTCCTTAAAGGTCAACCTCTGATTCCCACCATGGTGTTTCTGAATTGTATATTGTAGCCAGTCGGGTAACATGAGCTCAGTGGGTATGAGAGAGGAAGACAGGGTGATGTTTTGTGAAGTCACTAGACTTGAGAGGCATCCTCAGTTTTCCCCACTCCTGAAAAGAATATTTTTGGCTTTTGTCAGGTCATGACCCAGAGTTAGATTAAGTACACAGCTGCCCTTTGAGACTAGTGACATCTAGGCTGTAACTGGTTATAGGGTAGCAGTGACACACAGCACTATGGGCTGAGGTCATCGTGCCTCAAGGAAGATGAAAGAACTGTGATGTCCGGTCTGATCAGTTGCTTTGAGAGCTGGACATCCAGGTGCCGACAGTGTCCTGGAGAGGTTAGGTCCATGGAGAAAAGATAAAACATTTAAGCTTCCAAATAAGCTTTTCAAGTTTTCCTTAGCAAAAAACAGAGAGATTAAAAAGAAAAAATCTAGCACTGGCAATAAGGTGAGGCTCAAGGGATATACTGTGATATATCATCAAGGACTTTATTCTCTTGGCCACTTTGCAGTCATGCTAGAAGTTTCCAGAATCCCTAGTGCATATGGTGTGCAAGAGTCAAAAAAGTAAGTAAAGAAAACTCCTCCCTGGAGAGTGAAGTCTAGAGAGATGCAGGCCAGAAAGTTGTAACAACAACGTGTGATTTCAGTCTGCTGCCGCTAAGGCCGTTGGTATCAACTCGAAAGATCTCAATGGTACTAGGAAGAACCAAAACCAATCAACAGTTCTGTGAGGAAGTCTGACGCACAGAATAGTAGGACTTTTCACACACAAAGGACAAATAAACCAAGAGTTAATTTTGGCTACCAAACTGCAATTTGGTTTTCTAGGTCATTTTCCCCCAACTATTTAAAACGAAACATTAGTGCTACACATAAGCAACTTTAAAACGTTGGATTCTCCTATCAAGTTGAACGGAGAAGCGACTTAAGCCCCTCGTACTGCCATCCACTGGCAGAGACTTCGCATCCATTTGCTTTGATTTCCCTTGGCAACAGCGGGAAGTAATTCCAATAGTGCTGAAGTAAGCAGCCAGTCTGCCTTGCTGAGTCCACCTGGTTTCCTTTTCTTTGTCTTCTACCATCTGGCTAGGGCAAGGCATAAGGAATAGACGTATATATTTTAAATATAGTTGAGTGCATGACAGTGTGGGTGTGTGTGGGTCTGCATGTGAGAGGGTGTGTGTGGGTGTGTGTGTACACAGAGGTTTCTAAGTGAGAACTTTCTTCTGCGAGGCAGTGGGTCCCCACTGGAAGTCCAGCCCCCTGCCACCCGGCATCTCCTTCGGACATCAGCCGACGTCATGGCAACTCTGGCCTTCATGGTTTTTAGATATGTCTCTTCATGTGGAGGGCAAGATGGTCAGACCTGGAAAAACACCTGGAAAACAGAAAAAAACAGTAAGGATGTTAGCAACACCCAGGGGAAGAGCTCTATTTCCAACACCCTAAGGGTAAACTATGGACCTCACTGGAAAGAGAGATCTTGAACATGAGATGAACACGAGGTGGGGGTGTTAGGGAGCTGAGTTGAGTGCAGGATCTTCTAACAGCTGTATGATCCTGAGTTCATTAACTTCTCTCGCCTTAATTCCTCCTCTGTGGAAGGGGAACATTCACATCACTGCTCTCTCAGGTTAGCTGTGAGAATTAAATGAGATGATCTATGTCAAGTTCTCAGAATACTGCCTGACACATAATAAGATCTCAATGCCTGTTAAGCTGTTGTAATTGCCACTGTTAAAGAAGAAATGAATGTGAACGTGTTTTGAAAACATGCAGCAATGTTCATATACTGCAAATACAGCAAAGAATAGCTAGCATGTATCACTGAATAGTCCAACTCTGACATTTCAATACCTAGATATCTATACTTGGCTTTACAATGAAAGCCCAGAAATGCTGCCTCAGATACTGACAGGCCAACATAGACATTATGTTCAAATCAAGGAAAAGAATGGAGGAGGAAGCCGGGCGTGGTGGCTCACACCTGTAATCCCAGCACTCAGGAGGCTGAGGCAGGAGGATCGCTGCGAGTTCGAGACCAGCCTGGGCTACAAAAGTGAGCTCAAAGCCAGCCTGAACTGTACAGTGAGACCCTGTCTCAAAAAGCCAAAAAAAAAAAAAAAAAAAGAATGGAGGAGGGTATACATTTATTGAGTTGTAATAACATGCAGGCACCATGGTTTGTGGGTCCCTCTGTACTACCCCAGTACCATCCTTAGCAATCTTCTCTGGTTGCATGAACAAATATCTGAGCCCACTCTTTGGACTATGTCTTGGTCCTTATGGTTCTTGCTTAAGTGTCTTCAGCATCACTACGGATGCAGCTGTCACATGCTCTTCCCCTGGGGGGGGCCACCTTTGACATTCTCAGAAGTATGGGGCTGACGTTTGCCATGAAGGGGCAGTTATGTGACTCACAGAGGTGTGGCCTGGACAGCTGCTGAAATAATTGGAAGACAGAAGCTCTCTTTATTCTGGGATTTCTAAACTGCAAAGATATCAGCCTGGAGCCATGGTGGGCAAAAACTAGCACAAGCAGGAAATCTACAGAGGAAAAAGCGAGGGAGGGCATGGCAAGGGGAAGCAAAGATCTGATGACAATGTCTGGAACCTGGATGCGGCCAACGCTAAGGCAAAATCTAATTCTGCTCTTGCTACTTACCTGAGCTAATGGATAGCCTCTGATGTTAGCACCAGTCTGAGTCAGGTTTCTGCATATTACACTAATAGTGTGAGCTTTTCTTTACTGTAGCATCCTACAGTCTCAGGGTTTAGCTAGAGGCTCAGTCCTGATTCTCCTGAGGAGTGATCCTGTTTGGATCTAGCTAGGTGCTCTCCCTTGGGCTCCTACTCTGGAAACAAGCCCTTTCCTTCCCTATGAGAACAGTCTAGGCTCCCCTGAAGCCAGAGATACCCCTATGACCCACAATCTCTGTCATGATGTTAGCAAGCTATCCAGCTCAGCATAATAGCACTTCCTGCTCAAAGCAGAATTTCTTGCATTTGTTCATTCTTAAAACAATCAAATCAGAGCTGAGCAAGATGGCACATGTCTGTAATCCCAGCACTCAGGAGGCTGAGGCAAGAGGATCTCTGTGAGTTTGAAACTAGCCTGTGCTGCAAAGTGAGCTCAAGGCTAGCATGAACTGCATAGCGTGACCCTGTCTCAAAAACAAAACAAAGCAAAAACCAAGAAAATAAAAAACTCACCCTTATCCCAACAATCTCCCACCCTCTCTTTGAGTCCATTCCTTAAATAAGCACAGGTATAGGATAATACCTCAAGGAAACAAAATGAGATAGGATAGAAGTACAGTGAAAACTGGTAAGAATGAGAAAACTGCAGCAAAAAACATCTAAAGCATCAAACAACATACTGAATAAAAACAATATCCATTATACCCACTTATTCAGGCCTTGATTTGGCGAAAGCAAGCAATTTGGATAATACCATACAGATACTGCTAAAGGAGATTTGACTTGCTATGGAGCAGGGGGTAAATATCTGGCATACTGAAAATGTTATGTAGCCTATAGATAATTTAGCACTCAATTTGCCCTGTCATGGAACACAATTTGACACTATCCACTGCCTATTCTTTTTCCCTCCCTCTCCTTTCCTTCTCTCCCTTCTTCCTTTATCCTAATAACCCAGAGAACAAAATCTAAATTGGAAAGCTGTTTTTGTAGGTATTTTTTTTAGAGGTTAACATCTCCACAAAGAACTCTATAAACAAAATATTTTTATCTTAAATACTACATGAGATGTCCATCAGACAATGGCTAAACCAGGATTTAAGCCCCAGTAGTCTGACTCTAAAAGCCCATGCTCTTACCCACAGCTGCTTTTTAGGCTGAGACAAAGAGAAGCTGAGCTATCAATGTAAGGAGCTTGTGATAAGTAGCACTGTCCCCACACTGAAATGTCTATACCTAATTTCCAGAACCCATGGTCTATTGGGTTACATGGAAAGGGAGATTGTGTTTGTGGATGTAATTAATTTACTACTCAACTGAGCTTCAAGTAGGGAGATAATCCTGGATTATCTAGCAGGGCTCAGTAGGATCCTTAAAAATGGAAGAGGGAATTGGAGGATAATCATACAGAAGACTGCAGGGGGATCAACCCATTTTGAGGATGGGATCTGGAGTTGTGAACCAATGATGGGGCAGCCTCTCCCACTGGAGCTGGGAGGAGAACACTGTCCTGCAGACTCCTCAATGTTGGCCTGAGGACACCTAAGCAAGACTTCTTGTGTACAGAATGGTAAGGTACCAAATTTGCAAAGCAAATAAACACAATACTAAATGCATGATCCCTGGTCATGTAGGCAGCTAGAACATAAATGCCGGAGGTTGAGTGGCTGGATCGGAGTAGCAAGGACCTATGAGAAAGAAAGAGTAGACACCAGAAGTCCTGCCTAAAAGGAGTGAAGGGGGTCCAGATGGTGACAAGGAATAGAGGTCTCAACAGTGGGTAAAACCTCTTCACTTTCCTTTCTGTGGCCTAGGAACTTTCAGGAAAACACCAAATTCTTGGCGTAGAAGTTTATTTGAAAGAACCACTCAGTCATGTATGTCTTCAGCCTTTCCTTTCCAAGTTGCTAGGTACCTAACAGGATAGATGTACAAGCATCTGCCCTTATGTTTCAGATTTTTTTCAGGAGAAAAAAATAGAAATAAACAAAGCAGTTCTTTAATGTGGTATGGCAGGTAACTGCACTCCTACTGAATCAAATTAACATCATTACTTATACAAATTCTACAAAATATATGCTGAGAATTAGACCAGGTTCCTTACCATTGAGGTTTTTATTTAAATTCAATACACCAGCAAGATACTTACTCATCATTAATTTATATTTATTAATTTATATTTGTCCCTGACTTTCACAAAGGAATAGCAAAAGGTAATAGATAAACTTGGCATCTAGAAATGCACAATCAAATAAATTTAAGGCCAATATACCCCAAGGGAGAGTTTGTGACTATACAGCAGTGAGGCGACCTTAAATTAGAAGATCCTTAATAATTGAAATTTATATATTCAAGAGGACTAGCCAAACCCAATAATCATTTCTCATGCTTATAAAAAAAGACACACTGAAGTCATACGGGAATTATACCAACAGCCACCCTCTAGAGCACTTCAGGGGTAAGGGACTAGATAGTATGTCTTACCACCTATATGTGCACTGCCATAAAGATCAAAATGTCTAAGACCTGGGTGGTTCTACCCTGGCAGCAGTGCCCCTGGCCCAGAGCTCTGCTGAGTGGCTAGCATGATACTGCATATGGCCTCAGAGGGAAGCAGAGCCCTGTTTACTATGACCAGCAGCCCGGTGCTCTGTAGGCTGGAGAACAGCTCATCCCTCTGCTAGCTGGCCACTCAGTGTGCTACACAGCTGGTTCTCATGGTAAGGAAAAAGCACAACCACCTGACTGTGATTTCTCCCCAGTCCAAACCTAAGCCAGAGGTAAAAGGAAAAAAAAAAAAAAAACCTAAGCCAGAGGTGACAGAACTCAGGGTCTTCAGGGGCCTGGGAGACAAAGAACATAAGCCCAACAGCTAAATGTAACTCTTGGCTTATCTCTTTGCTCTTCTAATAAATGAATACCAAAAAAATCGCTCTTTCTGGAAAAAGAAACCACAGAGCAAGTAGCATACTATTTGGCAACAAATGATCTGCCTCCATGTTGGGGAGGCAAAAAGTACTGGCAAAGGCAGTGGAAAAGTTGTCACCCCCTGGCCACAGCAAATGGACAGTGTGGCTAGTTAGCTCCAGTGACTGATAGTCATGTGGCCATGTGATCCCAGCACCGCAAGAACTATTTTTTTTCCAGACACAGCCAGAAATATAAACTTTTTTGTGTGACATTTAACAATCTCAGTTAACTATTAGTAAAATAAATATAGTGCATGCATTTTTCAAAAATTTTCTATGGATAAAATAAAAGCATAAGTTAGGCTTAGCACATGCTCAAGGAAAGGAAGCTCAAGCCCTGTTCAGCTTCTAAGTAGAATAGTCTCATTACTCACACTTCAAGAGGCAGCAAGGAGGGCACACAGCTCTATGAGAGGTCCCAACAGGGCCCCAGGTCCTTCTGAGGGCTGCCCATGTCCTCTGTTTCTGAGGAATGCCAACTTCCTGGTTTTTCCAGGTCTCCCTTTCCAGGAAAGAGAAACTGGGGTGGCTCCAATTTCCCCTGCCACCTTGGAAGACCTGTTTCCTCTTAGCACGCCCACCATGATGGAGATGCAAGGTACTGCCTGCCACAACACCTGAAAATCCCACCTCTTACTTCTGACACTGTTGGAAATGCAGTGCTGCCCTGTGGCACGGGACTCTGATGTTTCCACATCTCCCTCAAGACCACATCATAGAATTGTTATCATCTGCCCAGCAAACTTCTAGCTCCTCAAACTCTAGTGTCCTTCGATGAAGAAAATAAAACAAAAAATCACCAAATCATGCACTGGAAAACCTCTCTACTAAAGTCACACAAATGGCCAGACTGACTGATAATTTATTAGTGACTATTAGGAAGTGGTAAATTCCTCAGCAAGTGAGGGAATTTGAACAGAGGAATGCAAACACTGGTGATTTCCTAAGAATTCTGTCCTCTTTCAAAGATAGAGAAGCCCCCACAGCCTTGAAGTAATAGCCTCAACACATATAGAGATGAGTGTGTCCCCACAGCCACCTCGCTGTGACAAAGCACAAAGAATTCAACCTCATGCCAGCTGACCACATGGAATTTCGCCTTCACAGGGCTGGGCATGGGCAGTCACTGTTTGCAGGACTTCCTTATTAGCCAGGGATAGAAAGGAACGAATCAGAACACCTTGAGATGGGAACTGAAGGGCGATATCCAACAAGGAGAAACTCCGCTGGGACATCTCTGGAAAGGATAGCTGCTGATTCATGTGCTCAGGGGGACTTCAAGGGACGAAAGGAAATGAAACTACAAGTTGTGTCCACGGACAGCACAACGGAGTTCCTGGGGAGTGGGAGACAATCGCTGCTATGCAAAGTGTACTTCCTCAGTGCTGGGGCCTGGGTGGAGCAGGGTAGGCTATCTCTAGGCTGCAGGAGGCCTGGGGTCTTTATTTAGTTCTCAAAGAATAAAGATAAGAGGAAAATAGCATTTTCCGGAAGAAGGAAAAAGGAGGAAAAACACAACTGGTCCTTCGTAAGCATTTTACAGCAGCTCCACTCCGACTTGGCCAACCCCGAGACTTAGAGGCCTCTGGCCTGCTTGCCAAGCACGCTCGCTAGCTTGAGAGGAAGGCCTGGCCAGCAGGAGGTGCAGGACACAAAAGGCGGGCAGACAGGATGTGAATGCCATTGTATTTCCTCCCAAGGAGAGCCAGAGCCCTACTGACATCCTGCACAGTCCCTCCTGCCATCCTGGGAGCTGCTGCCCAAGCCAGGGAACCCTGAGGCTTTCAAGGGCTTTTATCATATTAGAAGCATTTTTCTCATCATAACCGAGACCTTTAGTATTGCATTAAAAATTGGTTAATTTTCTTAAGCTTCCTTTTAAGCACAGAAATAGGATTAGGAGAATAACACGCTCAGATGCAAGCCCGTTATTTGATTATGTCTAAACCTAATCCTGCCTTCACCTTGGCCTGCAGAGTCTCCATTTTGGGGTTTATTGGTTGATAAGGCCAGGCCTGTCAGATACTATTACTTGGGGAGTATCTGTTGCTATGTGATCCTTCTTCCACTATCAAATGCTGAAGGGTTAGAAACTGAATTACAAGGTGAGTTCTCAAGGCACTGCTGTCTTCTGGGTCCTTTCTTGGACTGTCTTTGAAATGGGGAGAATGGTTCAGATCTCCAAAGAATGGGGACTTTCTTAAGTAAATTAATTCATTTTCAGTAATACTGTAGAGGAAAGCCTTATGAAGTAACCATTGTGCTGTTAAGCAAGCTTTCTATTTTTTTTTTAAGTATTGTGAAGGATGAGAGAAAGCAATATTGATGCTAATAGCAAGATCAGAAGCAGCAGCTACTAGTGATCACTCTCTACCCTGTTACTTTTGCTACTATATTAAACCTACCTGCCATATCACCTCCCTGAAGGGAGGAAGTATGGCTGGTAATCAGTGACTAGCACTGGGCCTAAGCTAGTTAATACTCCTGAAGTGGAATCAGGCACTCATGCCATCTCTTGATTACATGCAGGAAGACACTCTTTCTTATTGGTTTTCTTGGATAGTTTTTTTTTTTGTTTGTTTGTTTGTTTGTTTTGTTTTGTTTTCAGGACCGGGGCTTGAACTCATGATCTTGCACTTGCCAGGCAGGCAGTTGTGCCACAGAGCAATCTCCCCAACCCCCTCTCTTATTGGCTTTCTCAGTGGAGAAACAAAAGGCACTTCCAAGGGCAGTGATCTGCAAGACAGGCAGGTAACTAATCCGAGAGTCCATATACAGGCCATCCTCCAATCCACACCCTCATCTTCCTCCCCGGCCTGAGCATCTTCTCCATCCTCTTACCTGTCGCAGTGGTTGCATTTAAAGGGCTTTGCACCTGTGTGTTTCCTGTAGTGCCTCGTGAGCTCATCACTCCGTGCAAAACGCCACTCGCATCCTTCCCATGAGCACTTATAAGGCTTCTCACCTGCAAAAGTTAAAGAAGGGCCCTGGTGAGTACTGAATAGCCCATACCCCATGAGGTCGTGCTTAGCGGGGCCAGTATCAGAAAAGGGCTGCATAAATCATTCTCCAAAGACTACATCTCCTAAAATGGTGACCCATCCAGTCTCTTTTAAAACTCCTTTTTTCAAACATAGTTTCCTAGTATCTTCCAATCTATAGCTGTCATTTCAGTTCCCAAAGTCAGGATATTTCCTTTGATAGATAGATAGATAGATAAATAAATAAATAAATAAATAAATAAATAAATAAATAAATATTTCCTTCAACTGGTGAAAGATCAATTTTTATTTATTTTTGATTCCCTGGAGCACTGTGACCCTCACAGTCCAAGCAGAAATGAAACATGCTATTTTCATCTGGACCACAAATGCTTCTAATTCTATTTTTCTCAAGATCCTACAGTAATTTACCATTTTAAGCCTTTTACTCTCCTCCCTCCCCTCCTCTTCCACCGCAAACCAGAGCCAGGTAGCCAACTGACAAGACAAACAGCTCAGCTCTCCCAGAACCACTGTCCCTTCCAGTAAATGTCCATCCAACAGATACCATCAGAGAAAAGCTACCATTTGGGAGCAAAACAAAAACTGCTTGATGACTTCTGTCACTTTAAAAAAAATACTGTCACAAAAGTCCCAGTTCAGAAGCCTCTAATTTAATGACCAACTGTCCATAATAAAGAACAATGTATATTACTAGAAATATTATAAAAGTCTATTTGTAGAGCAAGGTTTTAGCCACAGAGAAGTTGCTTAGAAGCATGAAATCTGAGCACTTGTGCTCAAATGACCTTTCCTAGAGTAAACACAGATGGAGGACTATGCAAGAGAAATTACATGACTTTGTCTTAGACCTTTCTCTTTAACCCATCATGTCTGTCACTAAGCATGACAAATATTTATCCTTCCAACTGTATGGTGTGCTGATTCTAATTACAAAGAAAAATAATCTTTGAAACCCCATGAAATTGTGCAGTGGAGCGCTGTCACTGAAAGGTAGGTTAGCACTGTGGTCAAGAGCTTTCGGCCCAATGTTTCTAGGGTTGGCTTCCACTCCTGCTACCAACTGTCTAATCCTGGGCAAGCCTCAGCAACCTTCAGTAATCACCTAACCTTGGACAAGTTAATAAACTTCTCTTAGCCGTAGTTTTTATGGAATAACAACAGTATGTACTTCAAAGTGTTAGGGAGGAATAAATCAATATCCATATAAATTATACATTAGATCAGTTGCTAGGACATACTAAATAATATAACTGGCAAATATTACAAACTGCATAATTCAAAATTTCAGGATATGGAGCTGCCAAAGTACTATGAACGTGTCATTTATCTCTCCATTTTTAAGAGCTAAATCTTCACTATGCATCTCTTAAGAAGACATTATCCAGTTACTATACTTGACCTACTTTCCACCTTTCTCTTCCCTTTAAACTCAGCTACAAAGCATTCACAATTCTCTATTTGTATCACCTAGAATCAAGCCAAACATGCTTGAAATTTTATTTCATTAAATCGGTGCCCCAGTGAGCTGCTGCTCTGTAAGACCCATGGAGAAGAGGAATGTGACACACAGGCGTTTCTTTTAAAGGGGACCATGAGAACAGGAAGGAGGGCTGGAAGCCCAGGAGGGGACCAGGAAAAAAAAGAATCACTAAGCAATGTTCAAAGTTCACCTTCTGGCTCCTACAGCCAAAAGTGTAGAGAAGATGTGCCTGCTAAGGCAAAGGTAGCAGAGTGAAGGCAACACAGACACTTTGAAGTCGGCACGTTGGAGACCTTGTGGAATTCATTACATACTTCAGACCTCAGTGTCTTTATCTGCTAAATGGGGATGGGCTTATTAATAAAGCCACATTCATTGTGTGCTTTCGGAGGTCACACAGGGGCTATATTTCTCAAGCCTGAATTCCCCCTCGGCTCTCCGTTTTTGCAGTAGTGGCAAGAGAGGAAGGTCTAGCCAGCAGTTCCTAAAAACTTTCAAACAGCTCCACTCGAGGCTAGAATCACTCTGGGCAGCCTACATACTGGAAAATATTTTAGTTGAAAATATTTTTATAGCATACTGATGGATGGTAGACCTGAAAGCCTGTGCACCTTCAGTGTGTTCCAAGTAAGGAGATACCGAGGCGGGAACTAAGAGACTACAGTGTCTTCTGGGAGAGAAGAGCTGGCCCTGTTTACCAAGTCACCAATTACCTTGTAGGCTCCGTTATTTCCCGTGGTAATCTGGCACAAGCAGGGAGATAATAATAAATAAGGAGAGTGAAGAATGCCAGACTTCAAAAATTCAAACTGCCGTACCTTCACAAAGACCTTTGAAATATAAGGAAAATTGGAGCTTACTGGCTCCTTGGGGATCAAACATATCCCAAACACAACAAAACACCTAGGAAATCCCATGAAATTCTACATCAACAAGCTGACTCACCTAGTCCCCAAGATCAATCCCATAATCGAGCTGACCCATTCATCATTGGCAACCACATGCTGGAGGGCACAAGAAGGACAGAGCGAATCAGGGAGAGGGAAGTGGATGCCTTTGGGCACTTTTTTCATTACAAACTATTTGCTTTTCTTTTTGTTGAAATCACTTAACTATGTTTTGTGTTATTTTGGCAAAGGATACCAGGGTTTCTATTATTTCCCAGCACACATTAACTACCCCGTGCAAGCACAACTGTGTCTCAGAGTGCTTTTAGTCACTGCCCCTTTTGCCACTGGGCCTAGAGGAACTACAGAGAGGCTGTTATCACCTACCACTGTTTTTTGCTTCTGGTCAGGTGCTACAGAGAATATAAGACAGAGGTCAGGCCACTTTGTGCCCTGACATTTTAGCCAAGTTCCATTGTAGTGACTCAGCAAACTTGCTCCAGCATCTAATCAGTTTACCTTCAAATTTCCATTTCTGAGAATACTAATATGAAATTTAACACAATCATGGAAGAACTCAGTCAAGCAAAGGCACAGCGTCTGAAGCACGTACTGCTCAGGGTTCAGAGGAACAGAGAAAACAGATGGGACCTGGAATATAGCTGCATGGTGAGGGCCTCAGCCTGGTGGGCTTCAACAGGCTCTGTACCCACCAGGCTCCACCAACCAGGTCCTTCTGGGGAGGCTGACAGGTGACAGCATGACCTCCCTGGATCCCCGCCCAAAGCCTGTGCTGAGGAGTGGACCCACCTGCAGCCACTCACCATTTGTGTTTATCCTAGTAGGCTATTGGAAGATTTCTGCTCATTTATGAAATACTTGGCTTTCTTTCTCTATAAAAATAATTTCTGTATTTGTAAAAGAAAAAAATGTTTTCTTTGTGTATGGTGGGGGTAGGGCAACGACAGCCACAACAAGGTTCCTTGAAAGCTTCTCCCTTTTCTCTCCATTCCAGATACTCCTCCTGGGTATAAAGCAGGAATTGTCACGCCCCTGCAAAACACTCCCATACTGTGCCTAGGATGACACAGCCACGTGGCCTGCTGCACCGCAAGAGTGAGTGAAAACATTCAAGAGGTCTGTTTGTGACAGGCAGGTAACAGACTTACAACACCAAGACTTAGGTCCCAAAGGGACATGCATGTGAATTGAAGAGGGTGAGCATACCCAGTGGGGGCCCTCTCCCCATAGCCTCCTGAATTTTAGGGAGAACGTTAAGAAGTCACTTTTCCTACCTGCTGGTGATCTCAGAAAGCTTATGTGTGTGTGTGTGGGGGGGTGCATGCCACCTCATAAGTGACAGTAGGTCTAATTGGGTGTAAAAAGATTTCCACTGGGTAAAGGACCTTAGGAGAGCTTAAGGTGCTTGAGAAACACAACTGACATTTAGCAAGGTTGAACTGTGGCAAGCATCCACGCTGTCCCACTGAATGTCCGTGACATGGAGGGTGCTGAAAACCAGCGAGACATTTTTTTACTTTCTTACAGGATCACGCTGCCTAAGTCAAGATGATAGACTGGACTGATCAAACACCACCACCAGAAACACTCGCCTTGCACAAACCTCCAATATATGTAGATTTATTCATAAATTCTATAAAATGTACTGATGTTCCAGTAAATTAGAATATTAGAAAACATATTCAATAGAACAATAAAAAAGAATGAGGGCAAATTAGATATAAATAGAAGTTATATATTTGTCTTCTTGCACTAAAAAAGATAAACTTCATCTAAATGAAAGTTAAATATTTTTCTTCTTGTATTCAGAAACACTGTGAGGGTTGGCGAGATAGCTTAGTTGACTAAATTGCCTACTTAGGCAAACTCAGGCAAGTGCAGGAGCCATGGTTCAACCCCTGGCAGCACATGCTCACCAGCCCTACCCCTAGGATGGGCTGAGCTGGCCACCAAGTCCAGGTGTGGTGGTACACGCCTGTAATCCCAGTGCTGGGAAGGCTAAAAGCAGGAGGATCATAAGTCTGAGCTGCGTAGTGAAACCCTGAAAAATAAATAAATAAAGAAAGAAAGAAAGAAAGAAAGAAAGAAAGATGGTGGAATAATCCCACTGCAGGCTGGTGCCCTGTGGGATAATGGAATGGCCTTGCCCCTGGCCTCGTCTCACTTCGCCTCCAGGCTGTTCTCTCTACACAGCCAGAGAATCCTTTGTAAATGTGAATCACAGCATTTTTTTTTGTGTCCCTTTCAGGGGATCTCGAGATTATATATATATATATATATATATATATATATATATATATATATGTATATTCCCTGGATTTTATGGATTTAAAACATTATTCCATAAAAATTATCAGAACAATTCAGCGGACTGACAAAAATATTCACCCCCCCCCCCAAAAAAAAAAAAGGTTAGGATGCAATAAGTATGCCTGCTCTAGAGGCTTCCTATCTCAGAATAAAAGTCAAAAGACTCTAAGGCCTAGCCACCTGTCTCCGGTAACCTTTCCAATGTCCACCTTGCCTCACCACCCCTCGTGGAGTGCAGTCACTGTCACACTGCTCTACTGCAAATGTCACTACCTCAGCACCGTGGCACATGCTTCCCCCTCTTCCTGGAACACTGTTTCTCTCCCCCTTTCCTTCTTCCTTTGGGTCTCTTCCTAAATGCCTCCTCCTCAGAGAGACCTCTCACTAACCTCCTCATGAAAGCAGATTCTGTCGCTTTAACCCCAGCGCTGTGTTACTTTGAAATCAGACTGCATATCAAATGTGTGAGTGACAGCCAGCTTCCCCTGATGGCCCATCAGCTTCTGGCAGGCATCCATTTTGTGCAGAGCAATACCAACTGCACTAAAGTGGCGCCTGCCTCAGGCCTGCTGAACTTTGAATGAACACAAATTCCATCATGGTTTTAACAAAGACTAAATGTAGGCAGAGGGCAGGATGACCTGTTGGAGTGCCAGTCCCCTCACTGTCAAGTAATGAACTGGCTCAAGAGTGGAGCAGTTGTCTGGTGTTTAAATTTGACGCTCGCTGACAGAAACTAAAATGTAGTCTTCTCCGATGAATGGATTATTCCTTCACCCACAAAGATCATTTTCACTTCTTCCATATCTTTCAGAGCCTAAAAATAAAAAAGGTTCTGAAAACTTTCCTCTCACTGTTCATTGCACACTTTAGACCTCAATCTCTTGAGTGACATGCTCCTTCTGGGAAGCCAGGTGCCCCATTTTGTTAAAGTCATCTGCAAAGGTTCCCTCTGAAGCTGCATCTGAGTAGGCATAAATGATTTGTCAAATGTGCAATGCTGTAAAGTTGCCTTTAAGATATAGACTGTAGGGCCAGTTCAGCTGACTAAAGCAGAGAGCAGTGGCTGGGGCTCGATCCTGTGTGCCATGCCAGCTCCACCCCAAGGATGTGCTGAGAAAGACTGAGTCTAGGCATGGTGGCGCGCACCTGTAATCCCGGTGCTTGGGAGGCTGAACACAGGAAGATCACTATGAGCCTAATCTATGCAGTGAGACCCTGTAGACCCTGTACTAAATACATAAAAAAAGATACAGCATGAAATATGAACATGTGGCAGAATTCTGCACCCCAACTTTAAAAGTCCCTTAGAAATAAGCATCGCTAATGTACATTTGCTATATCCATTTCCTGATCCATAAATTTTGAAGTTTCTCATTCAAGGCCTCCAAAGATGAGGATTCTGACATGCCCAGTCTTCTGCTACAGTGAATTTTACTCTTCTCTGTCTCTCCCTCTCTGGCTCTGTGTGTGTGTGTGTGTGTGTGTGTGTGTCTGTCTCTGTCTCTCTCTTTCTCTTTTCAAAATGGCTTCTAGACATATGGGCATGCCAGGGTGTTAGTGTTTTAAGGACTTGTATTAAAAACCTAGAAATTTCGCAGATCAGGAAATGAAAATGAAGTCTAGGAAAAAAAGTAAAATACTTCATAATAGGTTTGTATTGCCCCTGGTACATCCAGAGGAGCTCAGCAAAGACCCATCAATTGCTTTCATATCACATACAGCAGCACTAGAGAATTGAAGTCACCCGGGGAATAAACCACTATAGAGAAAAAATGTCACTAAGCTGTCTTGATACCAGAAACAGTAACCTATAAACATCACTCCATAGCGTGGCCACCACTCAGGCTGTGGATACTACATCGAAAGACTAACAACAATGTATTGACTGACTCTGCTTGAGAAAATTGCCTGAATTTCTCTTCAATCTCAGCTGAACCTTAAATATTTTCTCTCCAAAGTTTCTGGCTTAGCTAGTTAATGGAAAACAAGTCAAAGGCTCTATTCTCTAGAATTTCAAAAGCATTTATAATAGTGGCTACATAAAGTAAAATGTGTACTCATTAATTTATACTCCATATTGATTTTCATTCATCCATTCCTTTCTCACCCAAAGGCTGCTAGGTGTTGATCCTGAGCTATTGTATTTACACAGTGTAGTCACAGGGCAAACATTTACCCTGTCCTCTTTTTTTTTCTCTTCATTTTTAAAATAACCATAAAACAATGATGAGCTATGTGAGGTTAACTTCTCATAGGTGGATAACTATCTTAGGTTGTTCAAAACTTGAAGATGTCTCGGACCTCCACGCCCAACCTCCAAACTTAATGGATGGCTGCAGCCTTTCTCTTTGGCCAGAGTATTCACTGGACTTGTCCTCTGCTCCATCCACAGAGGGCAGCACAAACTTGACACATAGTAGAAGCTTAGAGTGTCCTCTCAGGCATAAAAGCACTGTATGAAATCCAAAGTAATTTCTATCTTTTAAGAGTTTAAGCCCTACAGTCATCTCCCTTGGCATAAGCAGTCCTCTAGAGTGGTAGTTCTAATACTTTGGTTAGAATTAGAATTTGAGTACCCTAAAGAGCTGGTAGAGAAACAAGTAGGACTGCACCTCAAATGTGTCTGATTCAGAAGGGCTGACTCACTAGGGGAGGGCCCAAGAATCCCATTTCTGGATAATTCTCAGATGGTGCCAGAGCCCTGGGTACAGAGGTCACACTTGGGGAACTACTGCTTTAGCAGGGAGAAAAGGGGTGAGCCATCCAAACAAACATTATTCTAGTCCCTTCTTGGCTGCATGATAGTGCTGTGACCTTAACTTCTTTAAGACATATGCTTCTTAACTGTGTGAAGAAGGAATGAATAAAAGATGTTTCCCCTTCCCTTGAAGCTAAAGATTTGATGGAACCCAGTGATATCAATTTCAAAGTTCCAAATGAATGAAAAGTATTACTTTGATGGAGATGATGTCAAAAGAGATTTTGCAAAAATACAAGAAGCCAGAGAGGCTGCTGGGGATAGAGGCCCTATCGACTTGATGTACAAGACAAGGGCCCAAAGGCTCTCTGAGAGACTTTCACTGGAACCCAGCAAGGCACTGGTCACCTGATGGGCCTGTCTACCTTGCAAAGCACAGCAGAGCAGTAGCTAGGGCCAACAAACTGCTGGGGACCAGGCTCCTTTTTAAACAACTGTTAGCTTTTTCTAAATGTTCCTTTGAAGGCAAATTACTAGATTCTTGATGAATTTGTTTGAAATACTGGAGGAAGCCTAGATTTGTTCTGAAAATTACCTACCACTCTAGGGGATGAAGTTTAGCTGTTGAAAGTTAAAAAGCTTTTGCAATATGTTATCATGTTTCCCATCAGCCCAAGAATGCCACAGAAGCCTCGATATCAAATTTCTTTTTTGTGTAATTAAAAATGTATGCAGTGTTCCAATATGTGGCAGTGAGTGAACGAAGTATAATCAATTAATATCAAAATTCAACAACAAAAACCAAAATCCCAACTCATAAGATGGATATTAATGTTATTCTCAAGACTATAAATTCATTTAAGAATTTAGATATCAAAAATACTCATACATGAAGCTATCTTTTCTCAAATTCTGATGTAAGTATGACCATCTGAGAAAAGTACTTATTTTTTATTGAGGAACAGGCTAATTTTAATTTTTTTATTATCTTGTTTTTATTTCTGTTATTGTTGTTTGGGTTTAATTTTGAATTTTTTAAAATCAGCTTTTAAAGAAATTAATGAAATGAATGTTTAATGTCACTTAAAATTTAAATATATTTTACTAGTTATCATTTAAGATAAAGCTAAAAGTCAAGCACATAACATGTTTGAAGAAAAATGTTAAAATATTCATCTTTTTCCCTTTAAGACACAAACTTTGTTGTGTGAATTTACTTAAAATTAATTTGCAAACTGCGTGTTTCCCTTGGTACTGATGGAATCATTCTATCAGTTAGGTTCCTACAAATCAATTTGATAAATTTCAGTAGAATTTTATTTTAAAAGAATTTTAAACTTACCGTTGGTTTTTGCCTTCAAATGTAAAGATGCTATGCACAACAGGCTTTTTACTAAACGACAAATTACCCATTTTTGAATCAACTTTAAGACTGAAGAAGGTAAATTTGAAATGCAAAAAGTCTTATCTCCAAACAACATGTTTGAAGCATGTTTAACATGTTGAAAGGCATCACCAAGAGCTGTGAAAGCAACAGCTGGTCTAAAGTAGATGTACAGCCTTTTGGTGGAAACCAACACAAGACAGGAACTTCCCCTGAAGGTCCACTCGATTAGAGAGGTTGGCAGCTCCCACGTACAAACCCAAGTGAGCACAGCAAGGGATTTGTTTTTTCATGGAGGTTGATATTAAGAATAATGTAAGCTGGGCGTGGTGGCTCACGCCTGTAATCCCAGCACTCGGGAGGCTGAGGCAGGAGGATCGGTGTGAGTTCGAGACCAGCCTGGGCTACAAAAGTGAGCTCAAGGCTAGCCTGAACTGCATAGCGAGACCCTGTCTCAAAAAGACAAAAAAAAAAAAAAAAGAATAATGTAGCAGACAACCTTGAGGGAGGACAGGTCTATACACCATCCTCTTTGGGAAAAGGAGAGAAGTGTGAGAGGCCTGGGTGCTGGGTAAGAAGCATGGAAACTGGAGCAGTGTACAGGCCCATATGGGGGAGCAAGGGAAAAGAGAGTACAGTGTCTGCAGGCCAGGTACCCACAGGCCTCACCAACTGGCACATTTGTTGATGATGTCTAACTTATTGGCCTAGAGGTGTTGCTTTATTTTTTTCTAACTGAAAAACTGAATAATATAAGCTGAATCATTTACTATTAGGATAAAAAGTTAGCTTTCTGCTAATAAGTAATATATATGAAAAGAGATGGGCCAATGGTTCATATAAAAAAGAAACACACAAGAGAAAAATCGAAAAATCACCTAGGCCCTGCACTGGAAGCTGCCAGATGACTGTCTTCAGCATCCTGAATGTGTTTTGATTAAGCCCATGATAAATTATTATTCCCTGATTATGCTACTGCAGATGGTGGAGAAGTGGCCTGAACATATCGACAGCTTATAAGATAATCGGCCATAAAATTAGTAAAAAAACAAATTTTATCAATCTTGAAGATGACCAAATTAGGTAACTGACATACAGATAATGAAAAGCAGGGCCCTCCCCTGGACTGGCTTTCATTCACATGGAATTGATATGGATCCCATTCCCTAGTGACATTTTGAGGTAAATATCAAATCAGCGAAGGTTTAAAACGTCAATAGTCTGCATAATTGTCTTCCAAGATGATCAAACATTTTTTCCCCCAGAAATCAAATTTCTCAACGTACAACCTTTCCCAAGTATAAAGCCTAAGAAAAGAGTATACCATTAGAAAATTTTAGCTTTATATTTTATGAAAACCTGAGACTGATGTTTTTCACATTTTCATTATCTACAAAGTGGGAAAGATACCCAGGAAATCACACAGCCCCTCCATCGCTCAGAGACACTACATCCCACCTTTCCCACTCATATGGGTATCCTCTACTCATTAAATGTTTTTGTTTCATGTCACCCCATCCCCAATTATTTTACCTTCTCAGGAAGCTACATGTTTCTATAAGCTTTTTGTGTCTTCACCTCCTTTTTCCTACCCATTAGATGGAAAATGCTTTTAAAACTGGGACATTCATACTTGCAATTCAATAAATACTGTGTCTGGCATAGTACCATCTCATTTGCCTCTCTAATCATGAGATGCATTCAATATGACACAGGCTAATTAATCAATGAGTGATCAAAATCCAACAGTATAAAAAGCTTTGTTATTACCTTGCCTTCCAGATTTATAAACCCTAATGTGCAATATTTCCAGAATGCCTTACCTCTATCCACAGTGAAAAGATCAAGTCAAATACTTAGACTTTTGGTATAATACGCTGACAGGGAAAATGCAAATATAGTGGTACACTGGACTCCAGTAATTATTGTCTCATATATATTCACCAATGACATTCCTAGAGATTAAAATAACAACAACAACAACAAAAAAGAGTTGCTGTAAGATCTCAGTAGACAAAGCTCCAGGCTCATATACTAACAATTCAGGGGCCAAAATATTTGGCAAATACCTCTGTATGGGCATGAGGAGGAGAGACTCCCTACAGTGCAGTAGGACCATTAGGATAGGTGTTGCACAGATCAACCTCCTGAAACTTGAAGAATATTATGGCAAGGGTATGGGATTCTCAAGAAGAACCAGCAAGTGCAAAGGCCAGGAACGAACAACTGTGGTGTCATGATAGAGGTGAGTGGGGAGTCTCTGAGGAGCAAGTTTGAGAATGAACAAAGAAGTGGTAACAGCCCAACCCAGAGGGGCCCTGACAAGAGACTATCTCCCCAGGAAACAGACTATCTTGGGGCTACAGCTCTTGTGTACATCCGCATGTTTAGAATTTGGCACGATACATGGCCCTCCCACCACTGTGTCATTTGGTCACAAAGAGACTTGTCTTATTGATTAATCTGTTTACATTTTATCACCTATAAAACCAAATGGTCTCTCAAGGACAAAGGCCAGGTTACAATTACCCAAGTTTTCCAAGAGAGAATAATGGGAATCTACTAAAGTTTCTCCAGTCCCTTAGCTTAACAAACACAGGTACACATTTCTAGTTCATCATCCAATCTTTCTTCGATCACTGCTCCCTAGATCTGCATACATCCTCTTGTCAATGCTCCCTAATAGGAATCATTAGTAAGAAAGAAAGCATAATGATTGAAGCCATCCGTAGAGTCTACATTAACACACACACAACTTCCCCTTCCTCCCAAATCTGCAAACAATTCATAACAAACATATTGACACCCACATATGTAGAAACACCCCCACACGATCTGCCAGACTGTATACTCCTAACCTCAAACAGCCTTAATTTTGTCTGTGCTATATCCATAGCTACAAAATACTTTTTTCTTTATTCCTCTACCAAAGAATGAAGGCATGCTGGGAAGAAAATATCAAAGCAATGTGACTTCGTCCTTTGAGAGAAAAAAAAATTGCAAGAGATATTAACATGTGGCTAATTTGAGCCTCTATGCCAGGTCCTGCAAGTTAATAATTTCCCAGTTGCCTCATATTATTTTAATAATACAATATTCTCTTGAAATGCAAAATGCACCTTAGTTTTCCATTTGGAATTTAGACTGTTCTCCAGGAACCTAGTTTTCATGCAGTTATTTGGATTTTGCAATGTGCCAGTAACTCGAATGTACCGATTTTCTCCTCGCCATGTCAAACACTTAAAATTACAGATGTCAAGCTCTATATGTTAAAATGTGTCATTGCTGGCTGAAAATGAATTATTCCTAAAACAAAAAGGTTAGCAGTGACTAGAATAGCCAAAGCTGCCTACATTCACTCATTTTCTTTTTTACAGCGAGAGGACTCCTATATTTTGGTTGTGTTTCTGGTCTCCTAGAATAAAGTGTGCATTTCTCAGTTCTTCTGCAGTTGCTTGTTGACATATGACTAAGTTCCAGCTGATGGATGAGTGGAAGTGACAGGTGGAATTTTAAACTGTGCTTTTAAAGGGTGGGACATCACCTCCCATTCCGACTTTCAAAATAGCTGCAAGAGAACTGTGTTCCTGGAAAGCAGTCCTGATGCAGCCATTTTGGATGCACACACCAGCAACTGCTCAGGGATGGAGAACCTAGGGATGGGGGAAACCAGGAAAGATAGGAGTTTCAAGGGATCTCCAAGAGCCTAGACTTTATACAAAAGAGAAAAAACTTACCTATGTAAGTATCCAATAGCTCGAATTTCTGGCATGAAACCTTCACTTATAATCTAATTTCTAAAAGCATGATAGGAAGGCCAAATGAAAATGGTGAATATCCACATGCCCGGTTCCTGCAGTTTAAAAATTATTTTGCATCTTATTCTCACTTCTTTTCTCAGAAAAATTGCTCAGGCTGCTAGAAATAAGAACCGTGCCCAAGAAAAGTTTGGTGGAAAGCATAGCTGCACACATACCTAACTCTCAACCAGGTGGCCTGAGTTCTAGCCCTGGCTCTCACAGTCTCTGTAGGCCTATAGGACAATCATATACCCTTTGAATCTCACCTTCAGCATGTGAAAAGCAGAGCCAGTCCTGTGTTTTGCATCAGCTTCATGGAAGCCTTGCAAAGCATGCCAGATAATTTCTGTACAAGTGCTGTGTATATCTTAAAGCACTACACAGGTAAGGTGATTATTAAAATATTCCACACAAAATCTTGCTTTATGTGATAATGTGCAGGACCTAGATGGTGAATAAAGTAAATATGATATCCTGCTTTGAGCTAGGATGGCTAGAAACTCAGGGAAGAAGTTATACCCCAACACTTCAAATTATAATGATTAGAAAGCCAAAAATTTGGACCAAGTCGCACAAACTCAGCCTAGATAAACAGCCCAGAGCCCCAACAGTACATCTCATTTACTAAAATATGTTTACCTTTTTTTCCATTAGCTGTATGGACACAGGGATGGCAGAATCACACCCTGATGGGATGTCCATCGTTTTCCTCTCCCCATAGAAGAAAACAACGTGTGCAAGAAACATGTAGATTGTAACATAAGACAGGCTCGACAACTGAGTATCTATTTGTAGAGAAGATATCAAGAGGGACCCTCCTAAACTAAGACTAATGGGCCAATTAATGAAAATGGATGACAGTGTTCTACAAATCATGGCGAGATGAGCTGGAAACTGGTTATTATCAAGTGCTTATTATACACTGAAATCTACTGATACTAAGGAATATGTATAGTATCTCTTTAAGTCATCTCAATAGCCCTGTGAAGCACACAGTGTTATCTGCCCCTGTTTCAGATGAGGAAGCTGAGACTCAGGAGAAGGGATGCACACACCAAATTCATCCCGCTTGTGAGTGATCCACATCAAGGCTTAAACCATGGCAATATCACCTTCAGAGTCTACATGCTTCACCACTACCTCACTGCCTCCTATGTAAATGCTAGGAAATTGGACAGGAATAAATGCTTACCTTCCCCTTGAAATTATGTTCTGGTAAAACAAATGGGTCAATAGGAAAGAACATAACAGTGACTTGTATGCAGCTATATAATGGCTCTTATAACTTTTAAAAAAATGAATAAGCAAAGGAATGGGACCTCCTGAGACCAGAGGTCCCTGGCACTCAAGATATCCTATTTAGAAATAGAACACTCCACTCCCAATGGATAGACAGCCAGCTGTGCTCATGAGAGGAGGCTGCATGTCAAATGCACCAGCATATTTCCACTTTATGCTTTATACTTTCTCAGAAACATCTGGGCTGCCTGACACCACTCCACATAAACCAAAAATGGAAACCCTGAAGGCTGGTAGCAAAGCAAGGGTTTCAGTCTCCACCCACCATCAGATGCCTATAAGCCCTGCAGACAGCAGGGTAAAGATGGCTCTGAATATACTATGCCTTCTTTAGCAACCCTTTGGCAGTGGTCAGGGTCCCTCATTACTCAGCCTCCTCTTCTCCTGCACCAACCATGGAAGCCAGACAAAGAGGAGGAAGGGAGTATGTGTTCTGCAGGGAGCCAGAGATGAGAAGCAACCCAAAGACAGGCTGAAAAGACTTGAACATGACACAGGTGGGTAGCCCCAGATGTTAAAGATGTGTCAGTTGGGACTCAGAGGTGCACAAGTGCCAAATACGTGCAGATGTCAAAGTTTATGAGTTGGAAGAAAAGTACAAAGAACAAAATGAAAAGTACTACCTTATTCATTTTTATATTGATTACATGCTGAAATGATAATGCTTGGGATAGATTATAAGAAGTGAAATACTACATAATATTAGAAGTGATTAATTACTACAACTAATTGTTTTTAATTGTGGCTGCTAGGAGATCTTACATTACACATGTGGCTCATGTTCTCTAAGCACTTCCTGATGATGCTTCAGAGTCGAGATGGCACCCTAAAGGCAGGATAGATACTGGGACCTTTTAAGCAGAGGTTTAACATGATCAAAAGTGGGCCCTGAAAATGGCATTCTGACTACAGAATAGAGAATGGGCAGAAAAGGGCAACAGCAGGTGTGGGGAGCTTTTCTAGAAGCTTCTGTTATCATCCAGGAGGAAGAAGACAGTAGGTAGGTAGAGAGAAGTGAACAAATACAAAACATATTTAGAAAGCAGCACAGAGGTGATAGGGTGACTGACTTGAAGGTGGTGCACTAAGACAGCTTCTAGGTTCTGTTGTACATAATCCCGGTGGGCAGCCACTCAGCATCCTTCCTCCAGCATCCAGGTTTCATCAAGCATCCTGGAACATGCCTGTTTTAATGAAGCTTCCCTACAAGGGGCATGAATCATCGATACCCCAGGGATACTGGAATGAGTATGTGCCGTTCCAAAGTGCTTCCCTTCTGAAGAACTTCCCTAGCAAGTACCTCAAAGACCTGCCAAGACAACAATCACTTTGGAATGCTGCTAGAAATGATGGTAATTCATGCAAAGACCAGGAAATGGGCTGAGAGTATAGCAAACCGTTTGGATGGATGGGGATGGGGGGTTCTTTGATCCAGACTCTCTCTCTTGGTTTCCTCCCAGGGAAGGTTTAGGATGATACCATAGGAGACCAGGTTCCTGAGTCAGGCCAAGGCATAAGAACCAGCTGGACCACTGTATTAGATGTGTGCCCACATGCCCTGCTAGGCTTCTGTTTTTCATTCTTTTGACAAGAAAAATACCTGCCTACCTTATAAGGATTCAGTGAAATGACTTAGGCAAAGACCCAGAACTGCCTGATCTTTAGACAACATTCCAAAAGTTGAGGCCCTTACCTCTTGACATTCTCCTCTCCTGTGCATGCAGACCAGTTCCTCAACAGGACAGAGGGTACAAGTGAGATTGTGGCTCTCCTCCCCTCTTATGGGAGACAAATCTCAAGAAGGGTGAGGTAGGCTGTTTCAGTGTCAACTGTACAGAGAAGCAAACCCAAGCCCATGGCTGCTGCAACACTGGAGGGCTGCCCCTTCTGGGGCATGCATTATTATGAATAATTAAGGCAAAGCTCTGCTTATCAAAATAAATGAACAAAGGATGCCACTGATGGAGTATTCCCTTCCCTATCAATTTGGATGTTGTTTTAGGAGATAATCCCCCCTGCCCCAGCTACTGCTGCTTCCAGTCTGATCATCTTCATGGACTTCCCTATCATTGTGGATAAATTAGCAAGCTTCTCCTCCACCTGCACCTGCAGCCATAAATCACAAATATGAGTGTGTGTAAAAGTTATACAGCACGAGCCCAGTGTAATAATAAACACATTTATATTTTATAACTGCTGTTTTCTCCACATTCAAGGTGCCTCACTGCCCAGGCCCCAGAGGGCCCAAGTCTTCCCACAGGGCCCCGTGAGGAGCAGCTCTGCTTCTTGTGCAGTTTTCTTCCAGCCTGTCACACACCATCATCTGCCAAATGCCAGCTGGTTCCTCTGTGCCACAAGCGCATACAGGGAGCCATACAGGCCCACTGCCCTATCCACAGCTAAATGCAGACACAAACAAGCAGGTGACCTTTCAAACCCTGTCAAAACAGGTCCTTGACCCACAGACTTCAAAACTTTGGTGCATTCACTATCTAAATCACCCGATTTGAAAAGAACTATGTTTGCACAATGGGATTGTGTTTACACAAAGATTTAACGCCTCAATAGAGCAAAAGCTGTTCAGTAAATTTTAATTATTGCTTTATTCTCCTTACAACAGATTTTTAAAAAATGTGTAACAGTGGGCGCAAGGTAATTGATCCCTTAAGCTTCGTGCCAAGTCATACGATGACAGAACTAGCAAAGATGCATACAAAGTATTCCTGGATTGGAAAGAATTCTTCCAGCCCCCAGTTCTGGTCATAACCCATTCTCTATTGCAGAAGAAGGACATTAAAGAAAACTGCAGAACTACATGAAGATCTGACCATGGGAAGAGAGAGGAAATATACGTGGGTGTGGCAGCAAGGCATTCTCAGTACTTAGCAGTGAATTACAAGCAAGCAAAGGGCTAGCATCAATTAAAGATGGGGGCCCTGCCAATTATAATGACAGGAAACATTGAGACTATTTCCTTAGCATTAGATAAAATAAAAGGGGTGTGAACAAGAAAATGAACAAGAACATAGGACTACACAAAGAAAAATCTGCAGGCAAACAATGCTCAAAAGTTGAGCCCCAAGGGACAACGTGTGCTATTCCTTCCATCACCCAAGAATTGGTCTTTTGGTGTTAAAATTTCTTTCCTCAGATCTCTGGAAGACACTGCCTGTCATTCTCAGGCTCCTCTGGGCTCTTTTGGCAGGATGTTGGACAGCAGCTATGCCACTCCACTTTTTGGAATAAAGAGGAGGGTCTACTGCACATGTCAGCAGAATTGTAACATAAGTTTGGAATTTTGGGCCATTAGTGTATTTATAATTCCAGTGTTTACCAAAGATCCTCTCCTTAGGGCATCCAACTCATCCATAGCTATCTTCAACAAAGCAGGCACAAGAAGGATAAAATATAATCAGCCCTAACTCCACATATATCACACAAGGACAAATAGAAGTACTCAAACCACATATTCAAACCTACCTAGTAAACTCTGGCAGAAGGCAGAAGACAGACAACAGTATGTGACTTGTGCGTCACCAAACGCCAATAGCTTTCTTTGAGCTAAGGTACCTTCCTTTGAATTTTCTAATTTTATACTGAAAGAGGACTGCTAACACACATTCTTTTAAGGGTTCAGGGAGAAGTGTCTATTTACTACTTCCTTCCACAAATTCTCTGCATTATATAAACACAATAATGCTCGGATAACATGTCAAAAATCAATACTTCAAATATGCTTACATCCTTTCAAATTAGCTTTCTTCCTTAAAATAGGGATAAATCAACTAAGAGCAAGGATTCCTAAGTTCAACCAAAATAGCACATACAGGACAACCAATCTATTTTTCTGCTATCCTACATTTGTAGTCATGTTGGATAAGTAATATAATACTGCAAATGTTACTTAGCATGCATGTCAGTGATGTAGAGTAGTAAATATTAAGCATTTATTTTCCTGAGCCAGGAACATAGTCAAAGTATTTATTCCCCCAAAGAAATAACCAGTCTCTAAAGGAAAAGCAGAGTGGCAACAGCTCTGTTAGAGTCCAACAGTGGTGACTTTGAGCAACCCAAGTCCGAGTCCACTCATCTGCAAATGGAGTATGCTGAGAATACGTTGCTTGTGGGAGAAGTGGGAGTTCAATGCAATAGTGTAAGTGACAGTACTAGGTAAGCTATCAGGGTTAATACAAGAGATATTTCTGCTTACTTGGCTATGCAATAATACAAAAAGCTATTCACAGGCCTGGCACCCATTGTCTTGTGGATCTCAAAGCCAGTAGGAGCAGGCTTGTCTCAGCTTACCCTTTTTCAGGCCATCTGCTCTAGGGAACTAACTAAATAACCATTGCATCTTCAGGTCATCAAGATAAATATGACTAATTCCCTACAGGGCCTAAAGCTAAGGTCCGAAAACAACTGTGATCCAAAAGATGACACTTACCATGACCCCACGAGGCCAGCCTGTAATGGAAATACCTCCAAGTGGCAAGGATAAGCTAATCTGTGTGAAAGCCACAGATGTCACGTTCTCCCTACAGCCACATTCACATGTATGAGAGGAATAATGTCAGCAGTATTATCTCTAACAGTGAGGACAATGCTATACAATTGTAATAGCATATTGTCCATTGTATCTGAGGATGGCTCATATGACAATGTTATTTTCTATGCATGTAGCTAAAAGAATCAATGCATAATTCACATTCCCTGACAAAATACAAGTATAATGTACATGTCCATTAGACAAGGCCACTTAAATCTTCTTACCTGAAATACCATCTTACTCCCTAAGAACTCGTAATGCTTCCAGTATTTTCCTCACAGTGCTAGTACAAAGCAGAATGCTAAATAACAAGAAATACACACAAGTAGCAAACACCAGTACAGCATCTGAGTTTTCCAATACTTTATTTTCTGACTAAAAATACTTCTATCTTATTTATGCACTAACAGTCAATCTTATTTTGGACAGAAACAATACCAGTGTCATCAGTGGCAAGCATATACCAGAGAGCAGGCAAAGAATGACAATACTACACAGTGCTGCAGATCCTCATGGCCTGGTCAGCTGGCCATTTCCTGGCAAAACACCCCCTGCCACATACCAGCCTTTCAGCTCTTGTGATTCAAAGCCCTGCCTCAGCGAAATCTCAAATTATTCCAGGTCAGGAGACTTCAGCAGAAGGGGAAAGGGCAGCCTTTGGGAAGGGCTCTATTGTGAATGCTAAATCTACAAAGCTAAGCATGCAGCAGAGGTGGTGTGATTGCCATCACATCATATGGGGAAAACAGCATACCTCAGAAGGCTCTCCAGAAATAACAGATTATGCCATACTGCTAAGTAGTCAATATTGCTGGAGATTATAAATGGAAAGCAAGACCTGGAGGGCAGTGCTAAAAGGATTAGGACATATTTTGCAAGTGGTTTGGAGCAATTCAGAGAGATACCAACTCCCAGGAGGTTGTGTTAGACAAGAGATTCTACTGCCCACCCTCTCGGCCAGGTGACAAGTTGTTGGGCTGTCTTGGGCACAGTGGGATATTCCACAGCATTCTGCCCTCTATTCACCAGATGCCAGTAGTACACCCTCAAAAATGACAACAAAATATGCTAGCAGACCTTGCCAAATGTTCTGAGGGGTAAAAATCTACCCTGCTCGAGAACCACTATATTAAAACAATCAATAATCTCACATTTAGCGGGATGGTACAACTGAATGGTTTAGTCCCTCATGTAATGGCCTCTTTAATCATACACACACACACACACACACACACACACACACACACACACACACCCCACTTCTGAATGCTGGATCCATATTAGCCTCAGAAATTCTCAAAGGGCCTAGGAAGGTCTCTCAGAGTAGATCACTCTGTTAGGCAAGGGCCAGGACAGGTTGTGAGCACAGGGTTTCCAGCTGTTGTCCAAATGAAGAAAGAACCCAGCTCTTCCTGGTAGCACAGCAGCACATCTGCTCCATACAGAGGGCACCTTATACTGATTCTCACACAGATACACTGTGGGTAAGTAGCAGGCAAGCTGGGGGGTGGAGCTAGCAGCCATCAGATTCTTCTTCCTAGATATGTCAACAGATTTACCTGTTGGACAAGTGGTAATTCTGTGTGTCCTGAGAAATAGCAATCTGTGCTTGGAGCCAAGGAAAACACAAAGTTGAAGGAGCTATAGGCATGTCCCCATGCCTCATCCCCTAAAGAATGTCTGCCACATGCCTACACTCCCACTACTATTTTAAAAATGGAGGCACACACACACACACACACACACACACGCAAAGATCTGTTCTCTCAAAAGTATGAAAAGAGAAAACTCAAAAATACACATGATGTTTACTTATCACTGGGTCCAAGCATGACTGTGTGAGACCTCAGAGATCCCAACCCAAAGTTTCTAGGATCTTGTCAGTGCCAGAGGCAGGGTACAGAACTTCATTTGATTGATGGGTGAAGCCTGAGCTTGGGCAAGACACATACCTGTTCTTCACTGCACTTTTTAATACACATCCTGCTTAAGTCAAACAGGGATGATATATTACACAGTTGGAAATGCTATCCTAGAAATATGCTGTCAACAAAAACTAAACCCTCAATCAAAAACAGCCCCTTCCACAGGCAGAATGCAAAACTTGTCAAGAGATAAAGGAATATTCTAAATTCTAATGGTTCCTCACAACCATATGGCTAAGTCCTTCAATGAACAAATACTTGTGAGTGACTGCCAACTGGTCCTTTTAACAGAGACAGCAGATAGAATATGAGACCTGCTCTGTAGTTCTCATCTCATAATAATAAGTTCTCATCTCATCTGGCTCTTTACTGCTAAGAGCCAGAGCTCTATGGAACACTGCACTATTCTGCCAGCCTTCCACCAGTTGTAAGTACACATTAAACAGAAATGATGCTGAGGAGCCTGATCTCAGCTTAGAGTAAAAGGGCTCAAAGCTCAGATTAGGACTCTTGCAGCTTGTCTTTTACAAGGAGATGGTAGATCTCATTAGTATGGGCAGCCAGTACCAGCCATTAGTGTCAGAAAAGACTTGCTTTTGCTAACTATTTTTGTGCAGTCACACAACACACTTCGAGTTTTTTTTCAATAAAACAGCTCCTTCCCAAGGGAATGAAGTAGCCTCTTCAAGGAGCTCCAATAGACACATGCTTTCTCAAGCATTTAAAGTAAAATCTCCTCAGAACATGACTACAGTTCTGCAGAATATTCCTCCTCACACTTTCAGGGAGGACTTCAATAATGATAAAATGTAGACTTCTACCAGGGAGATGACAATTGCATGGAAATTACATTTCAACGTTTTTTTGAAATTGCAAAATTGATTTCAGGTTTATTATCCACCAAGTCTATTTGTTTGCCATAGAAAGCTAAGTTATGCAAACACATACATTAATTTAATGTAAATACAGGACATTATCACAACTAAGGGGACATGGGCTATGTACGTTGGGGAATAAAGCCCAAATGGAAAGTCAGAGGGTTTCCCTTAGTCCTTCAAGTAAGTCAAGAAAATCCTATAATATGTCAGTCCATTTTATTTTGTGCTCTGTATATCAAGAAAAATGTACAAAATAGTTTAGTCCATTTAAGAGATAAAATGGCACTACCCTTAAAATATAAAAATGCCATTTTATTATTGAGTTAGTAATTTTACTGTTTGTACAAATTCTAGTAGGGCCCATATCAAATTTTCACAAGTAATTTTCAGCCTGCTTTTTTCTTAAAACCAATTTATCACTTAGGTTATAAGTCATCATCAAATGTTTTATTTCTTTAAAGTACATTCATAAGGAATGCAGAGAAAAGAAAGATTTCAGCGCTCTAATGTGTTTTCATAGCTAAAAGATTTAGTTGAGAAAGCAGGATGAGAGGACGCAGGTGCCAGACATTGTGTAGAATTTGCACTTATGCTCCATTAATTGCTAGCATATCTTCCGATCCCTTTTCATCCCCTCCCCCACTAAATCCCTCTGGAAAACAGCAGAGCAGCAGGCCCAGACTGGTACCCAGCAGCAACACCAGGAGCAGAAGTAGCCAATTACCCTCCAGAATACAAAGGGGGGTAGTGGTGGAGGGAATGATGTAGTTACCTAGCAACCAGAAAGAGCAGAAACAGCTGTGTAGCAGGCCCGAGCTGGTACCCAGGCAGAAACAGGACAGCCAATTAGCACACTGTATTTAATGCTGATGTGGTTTCCTAGTAACAAGCTGCACAAGTCAGTCTGTTGCATTTTCTTCCCCCTCCTTCTTCACATTTTCCTCAATCATGCACAGTATTACTATTTGCCCTAATTACTGTTTCTCCACTGCTTCAAGCAACCATTATTTTGTCCCTAGAGAAATTGGAAGAACTCAGAAAAAAAAAATCTTCTGTAATGACAGTATTTAGTTTCAAATTCAGTTTAGCTGTAAGCCTTGAGACACTAAACAACAACAAAGAATAAAAAACAAAAAAGCAGCAAACCACCCCTGTCTAAATACATAAGTAACCTATAATACCTTTCTTGCATGCAAGTATATCTATATGTGAGTAAAGCAAGAATATGTAATACTACATATTATCATTTTGCCATACGATACATTTTTCAAGTAGGTTGAATCAACTGTGTGCTTGAATTTATTCATATTGATTTTCTGACATTCTCTCCTGAATACTAGGAACATAAAACATCTTATTACCTATATCAGAGAGAGGAGATGTATCCTTTGTTGCTCTTTTTAAAATACCAATACTAGTTTTAACAGGCTCATGACCAATTGAGAATTGAGCATGAGGAATCATTATTTCCCTTCTACAAGTTGCAGGTAAGTAAAGAGTGTTGCATATCCCATAATAAGGGAATTCAAAACACCATGTTTTAAGTTCATAATCAAGTAATGAATTCTACTGGGGTGACATTAAACTACCTGAACACACAAAATGAAGACTGAAAATGCTCACACATGACTCCTGGGCAGATATTCTAAAATGTATTTCTGACATATCTTGCTGTCTGTCTGAGGCAGAATGTGCACCAGAGTCAAATTTATATCCAACTCACTTGTACATAGATTAAGTAGTTCTACATTTCTTAGGGCATCCATCAGGCTCCTAGCAGCTCTCACTTAACAGCAGCTTCAATACTGTGACAAGCTATAGTCCGTCCATCAAAATAGCCCTGATATGCAAAGAGCATGGGCTTTGCAGGAAGATTTCAGACTCTGTAACACACCTCACTGGGCAATTTCCCACTGTGGAGGGAAAGGACTCTACCAACTGAGGATAGCTTCTGCCTTCCTGTCTGCAATAAAAGGATTGATGACTTTCATTATCTTTAATGTATCTATTCCACCTCGACAACCTTGATTAAAACCTAAATTAAAACAACCTAAATTAAAAAGAAATTTATATTGTTTACCTGAGAACAGGATGCACCACTTTACTGAATTCCATACATTAAATATTACCTACAATAATGAAATGAGCATACATTCTGAAGGCTGAAATAAGTCTACACTTTATGACATCCAATGAGTACCTTACAATATAAAAGTTTTAAATTACAAATGGATTTTATTATGCAAACAAAAATGTAGTAAAGAGAATGTTATGGATAAATACAGATAAATTTGGGGAAACTAAAATGTGGTTACATGTTTTGCAAGCCTGATATTGTATTAGGATGGAGTGTGAAAAGGAGCACCAAATGTAGTGAGAGTGGGGTTCAAACCCATGTGTGCACTAGCCTATCGGATCTGAAGCCCAACACCATCACAGTGTCTAATATAGATAAATTTAGAAGACAAAAAGGAAAAGACACAAGGTTCAAAAATGCAGAGGTTTGTGAAGGACAATGTTTAGTCTAGGCTGACAGGGAACTGACATGGAACACTGGCCTTCTATTCACTGAAAGCTTATGAAGTCAAGTTCTGGGTTAGCCTCCAACCCACCTATCTGCCTAAGAGCAGATCATAAAGAAGAAACTAAGATAAATATGGGACAGGCTATGGTAAGCTTATTGTTACTATAGACATTCCTAAGTAATTTAGATGATGCGTGCTCTATTGTGTAAGCTAATCAGGTCCTATGATGGGTGATGGAGGATAAGACCATTCTGGGAATACAGAAGAACTCCTGAACAAATAGCCAGTGCATTAAAAAGTCACCCTTTGATCAGTTTGATGGTCTTGGGTCTACCAACATCTAGCTTAGTAATGTCATGAGAATACATTACTGGAACAAATGGAGCTACTCTTAGACTAGAAGAAGTAGAAGCAGGAGAGTGGGGCACACAGGATGGGATGGAAGAGTCCAGTTTCCAGCACTTTCCCATGTTTTCCTACTCATGTAGACTCTTGAAATAGTAATAGTTTCTCAAAATTGAAAATCAAGGAGACAGTAGGAAACCCACATGTTAACATATTAGTTAGTGGATGTGTGACCTGTCCACCAACAATGTAGTGTTATCAGATCCTGCTATGGAGGGTCAAGAAAGGGAGAGAGAAAGAGAGAAAATCAGGTCAGGTGTCGGGTGGGGAGTGCAGAAGTGAAGAATAAAGGCTATTTAGGAAACAGCCTCTCTCAGAGTCATCTGGTTCCCACCATAGGAGGGAACACACAGAAAATGCCTAGATGGGAAGGGCCTGGCTTTCTGTTTGGTGCCTGCATAGCCTAGCAGAGCCTATGGCAGGCTTGATTCCCAAACTCTTCCACTTGCTCATCAGAACCATCTTCCTTACATGAAAAGTTTCCTGATGATCCACTATGGAGGTCTCAACTGCAATTTCTATTAAATTCAAATGGAAGAAACTTCAAAGAAAGACACTGTATTTTACAAATACTCTTTCAAGAATCACTCCCAAGTTGTGCAGAAAAAAAATCTTTCTTAATTATACACAACTTTCTACAGTTCTACTTTTTTCCTGACACAA
>PVJA010002372.1:0-107966 GCA_004027025.1 Myocastor coypus
CAGGATTAAATTTGAGACCATAGACAGTACTTTGTAGAACTGTTGTTAGTGTCAGCCTTCGGGATGAGTCATGGCCATTGCTTGGCCATTTTGCTTTCTGTGAAAGCCTGAGAGAATGTTTTTCTCTGGGTGACTCTCCTTAGACGCACTGCAGTTCATTCATCCCTTTCCTCTGAGGTCCCATAATCTCCTTGACCAGTCTAAATGTTTTTAAATAATGACTTGAACTTGGTCTGAACTTGGTCTTTAAAGACAGAGGGAATTAAATATGTGAGTTAAATATTTCTGCAAAAATAGAAAATAGTGTAACTTGATGCTCTGTGCTACAAACACGTGAAGTCACAGCCTCCCGAAGTAGTTACAGAAATTCAAAAGCATATTGCTGTTATATGAAAACAGATGGCTATTTTGTGGAGTAGAATGGGATTTACACTTATTTTAAAAACAAACAAGCCCACCTGAGGCAGCAGGAACATCTCTGCTTTCTATGCTGGGCTGCATCTGAAGGTCTTGCATGTGCTCTTAGCCACTCAGCAGCAGGGAAGAGACAGGTGAAGGCTGAAGAGCGCTGGAATCCACCATTAAGAAAAGTGGCACACGACGAATTCTTAGGCAGAAGCTACTACGTGTCAGCAGGGCATGTCTGGGAATAGTTGGTGCCCATGGGCCTCTCACAGCTCAGCAGTGAAGAGGAGGGTACTGGCAGCGTGGGTGTGGTGGGGGCAGGCAGAGAGTCAAGTAATTCTGTTTCCATGCTTGGGTTCTTTTTATAAGATGATTAGTGACATTTAAAAACCTGTTCTGCACATATTCCTAGCTTCACTGAAGTTGAAATACCTATCCTCCTGTCTCTGTTGGACTTTTATGAGCTAGTTGGGTAAAGTTATTTTCAATAACATTGAAGCTAATGGTACATAGTATGGCTTGCATTGGAAAAATTAAAAATTTCAACAATCTGATGAATTTGAAGTTTCTAGTCCTGGATGTATTATTTTGCTCCTTCCCTAAATAGATTAGGAAAGTTCCTTGCCCAATAGATTGGCTTCTTACTCTACTGCAAACTTGGTTAAATTATGTGGTGAGCATTGTCTGGTCAAATTGCAAAACAGAATTTAAAGGTCAGTTATGCCATGATTTTGGAGGAGGAGCGAACAGAAGTTTCCTCTCCCCTAAAAATATCCTGAACTTTGGTCAGGAAAAATGGATGAAATTGTAGTCACCTTTGTGATTTTTTTTTTTTTTTTCTTCAAGACCAGGGCTCAAACTCATGACCTTGTACTTGGCAGGCAGGCACTTGTGCCTCTGAGCTATCTCCCCAGCCCCAACCTTGGAGACTTTTGATGAAGCATTTTTCTTAATTTCCATCCTCATAATATGATCCGTAGCCTTTTCCCAGGAACTCATTCATGGTAAAAATGCTGTCCTGTGCATGCCTAAGAGGGCCAGAAGCCAGTCAGTGAGTGGGAAATATTACAGAAGGGTACCACTTATTGTAGATTTGGTAATGCTTTTCTGACTTTCTGTCAAAATCAAGACATCTGAAGAAATTAAATTTTTGTAACATGGAAATGTTATAATCATAGCTAGGCATGGGACTAACTTCAAGGAAAATGTTGGATTTAGGCATTTAAAGGATAAGAAACAAGTCAGAGAAACATAAAATTAGAGAAGCCAAATATCTCTATTTCTTAATGAATGACCTGAGGAAATATCCAGGCTTTGTACTATATGACTCAATTCAGGGATGTTTTCATCACATGGCTGCATTAGAATAGAACCAAAGGTTTGGGGCCTGGCGGGATGGCTCAGTGGTCTAAAGCGCCTGCTTGGGAAAGCTTGGGAGGCTTCAGGGACCACGGTTCAATCCCCGGCACCACATGCTGCGCCAGCCCTGCCCTCTGGGTGGGCGGGCTGAGCCGGCCATAAAAATGAGTGAATAAACAAACAAAGGTTCTGAAACAAGAATAAAAACAATTAAAAAAAAAAAAAGAACCAAAGGTCACCCGGGGTTAAGAGTTTTGGCCTGTCATTACAAGGATGTGTTAAAGTTTGATATCTTTATTTTTGCTCCATACAGTCTTGCCTTTAAGGCAGAGTTCTCTCTTTGAGGCAAGTCTTGAGTTTCTAATGACTTAGCTACCAGCTACGCTAAGGACACCTATGTGCTGTTAGAACAAGACCCTGACCTCTCTCAGCTGGAGTTCAGTACGGTGGATCCACTCCAATGGGATGATTACAGTTATTTTGCACTTAGTTGCTTGCTATAGATATTTTGTTCAGGTGTTTCAGTGATATCTTGGATCATGAGTAATTTTCAAAGTGCTATACGCTGACCTTGATAGAAATCTTGCCTGGGTTTGATATTTTTTTAACTTTGCCCTGGCTAACCTGTCAATCCCATCTTTCAGATTGATTTTCTTGCATGTTGTCCTCAGAATCTTTTCACTTCATCTCTGCTTTGAATCATTTGTTGCCATTCATTGGAAAGGGCTGGGGTGCCTTCTCCCTAGGAGAGACACCTATATGCTGTAGCAGCAAAGTTAACAGCTTGGTAGTTCTTTCTGTTTTGGAGATTTGGGAGACTGGGCTTCCTAGGATTGCCTGCTCCCTGGCATCCAGTGCTTCTCATGTTTCTATATCACTGCAGATTTACATGATTGTCATTCAGACCTTTTTTTCAGTGGATCTACCTAGGGATAGTTGACTTTTTGAATTTTTGGGAAATACCTCAAAGTACTATTGCTTGGCATTGTAGTAGAGTACCCACCCCTTTGGCCACATAGGCCCTGTCCCTATTGCTTATCCCATGGGGCACGTTTCCTGAGCTCAAATATTATGGGTCTTATGGTAACTAATTCTGTGCTCTTCGTAGTGTTATTTTTGATATCCTGCAGAAAATACTATAGAACAGGTTATGGTGTATGTATTGCAGAGATAACTGAGCTCATATATAGATTCTTCTTTGGAGAAATTTATAAATAGTAAAAATAGTGTCTACTGACTGGGCACATATGCCACATTGGATAATGTTCTAATGTTTTTTGTATATTCCATCTAACTCTAGCAGTAAATCTTCGTGGTGATATTGGTATCCCATTGTACAGAGGCAGGGATCGAGATCCTTCCTCAAGGCAGAATCACTCTCACTGTGGAGGCTCCTGTGTCCTCAGAGACAAAGCTGTGCTATGCACCTGAGTATTCTCAAAGAGGAATCTTACAGATTATGTTCAGAACCTGCTATTAGGAGGAGAGAATTTTTAGACATTCTTTTGAATGTGTGTTATACTTTGTGTCTAGTTGTCTCCACCTCATGGGGTGGGGACTTGTAGAGTTTGGGAATAACTCATGATCCACTGGGATTATGTGTTTTAACACTGCTGGAATTATAGATCTTAGTACTGCTAGGATTATAGGTGTGTGTACCTTCTGCAGCCTGGGGTGATAACTTGAATGTATTATAATGGCGACAGAGAAACAGACTCTCCCTCTTGCTCTCTGTTGCTCTGTTGCCTCTGTTACAATTTTTCTGCTGCCATGAACTGCTGCTCTCTGCCATGTGCCAGTCTGCCTTGGAGCTGGCTGAGTACGGACTGAAATCTCCAATAACTTAGAGCTGAATAAACCTTTCCTTCCTTCATTTTGGGGGTCAGGTATTTGTCCCAGCAATGACAGAAGAGTAACTGAGACAATGTGCATCATATTTGCTCATTGCATGGGCGATGGATTGATTTCTGCCATGTTCCAGGTGCTGGAATGGTCTGGAGCTTTGCAGAAGTAAAGAGTTAGCTGTTATCTCTCAGCGTCTCACAGGTGAGTGGAGAAACCACTTGTTCAGTGGTGCTGAGAGTGTGATGAAGAAAGTTCTTAAAACCATCTTGAGCTTTCTTATGTTCCAAACTCCATCCCTACCTCCTTCTTTATTGATGGAAGGAGAGATATTCTTTCCTGGAAATAGCTCATCTAAAAGGTTAACATAGACTGTTGTGGATATCATTTATGTTTGCAGGGGTTTTTAAAAAACACTTACTGTGTTCCTAGAGCTCTGTGGTTTTCATATTGAGGTCAGAGTCTATAAAAGGTGTAAAGACAGTGTAATTACATTTTATGATTATGCTGCCTCCACAGTCTACAATGCTTTTCATGTGTGCCGTTTAACTTGATCACCATATGCACAGATTTTTGACCCCTCTTTCCCAATGGTGAGCATGTGATGAACTGGATGTGACCCTGAGTTTTCATTCTCCATGACAAAAGGGTGGCAACCTTTTGATTAGAAGGTTTTGCTGTAGAATGAAGCTTTCTGAAAGAAGAAAATACCTTGAAGCACTCCTGCCTGGAATTGTAGTAGCAGTACCCCGAGACCCTATTGCTTATCCCAGAGAAGGTGTGTTGAACAAAAAGAAATGTTCATATGCATTCCAAATAAAGGACAAGCCTCCACCAGGATGAATGTCTAACATCTAGGCCCAAGAAGCAGAGCCGTAGCCACTAAAGGCAGATGTCTCTGTCAGCTCTGGCTGGGCTGCCGTGACAAACACTGACTAGCTTGAACAACAGATGTTTACTTTCTTGTAGTTCTGGAAGCCAAAACAAGACTCCAGTTGATTTAGATCCTGTGCTGTAACTTGTAAGCCATGCCCTTCTTGCTGTGCCCTCAGATGGTACAGTCAAAGGGGTTTATTCTCTTGTCTCTTTCTAAAAAGATAACTAATCCTGCCATGAAAGACATATCCTCCTGAACTCATGTTAACCTAGAATCTCATGTTAACCTAATGCTGTTACATTAGGGGTTTGGACATTCACATTGGAGTTTGGGTAGATGACATAGTGTAGTTCATGTAACAGATATGATGGTGTTTTAGTGACTTTTTTCATTGTTGAGACATAACACCCAATATTCAAGAATAAAGGAGGGAATGTTTTTTTAGCTCATAGTTTGTAGAGGCTTCAGTTCATCATTGGCTGGCTCCAAGGTAGGGTGGCATGGCAGAGGGGCATTGCAGAGGAGAAGCAATCCATGGCTAAGCAGCAAGCAAAGCAAAGCAAAGCAGGCAGAATGCAGCAAGCCAACGATAAATGATAATAAGCCTCATTCTGCCCTTTGCATCCTGCCCAGGCCACTCACTGTTAGCGTGGGTAGCACTCACACACCTAATCGTAGCACCACATTCCCAAGATCCAAACCCCACCTATGACTGCAGGAGGATTTGGGGGGATAGCTAGACACAAGCCATGACAGATGGCATAGAGTGCAAACTTTAGAAGAAGACTTCACTCTGGACCTGTTGGGTAGAATATGTGACCATATGTGACCATAGATGACCATACAGACCCGAAGCACACAATGAATGTGATTGTAGGAAACACTGTATTGGAATTCACTTGAACTGTGCATCCAAGGAGACTCAAATTTGCCAGTGTGTGAGGTGTTTCTCAGCTTTTCTCTAAGCTCCGTGGAAATTCAGTCCCTTGAGGAAGATAGGATTCCACTGTAGTGAGTGTCACCGGCCTTCACATAAGTAGGATGCAGCGACACGGAGGTGTTAGGTCATTTATTTCTTTTTGAAGCTGCACAAAGAGATTCACTACTTGATCTGTTGAGTTTTTTTTTAGATTCAGATATCAAGCCCTTGTCCACTGACAGGATATTGCTTTTTGTCTGGTTCCCCAGGAACAGTGACCCCTGTACCTTGGCATAGGAGTCTAATGAAGAGACACCTGTGGTCTCGTGTTCTTTCAGTGTGGCCGTTTGATTGTGTAGAGCTGCACAAATTTTTCCTTATTTCTGGAGTTAAAGTGATTTGGTGACAACTATAAAAGCCTCTTTTCATGGTTATTATAATTAGACATCTGAATACATTTATACATCTATAGCTTTTCAGTTTCACATGTAAATAGATGTCATCAGAGTATTTTGAGTGCTGATTTAGCTTGAAGAAGTTCCATTTAGAACACATTCTTGTGTTGCTGGCGCTTTCAGCATCAAGGCGAGTGGTGCTGGTCTGCTCACAGATGACCGTGGGTGCGTGTGTTAATGCAGAGCTCTTCACTGTGTGCAGATAACAGTGTTATTTTCAACTCACAACTCCAGAAGCATGAATTTTGAAAATAAATAGCCTCAAAGTCTCTCTCTCAGCATATCAAATGGCGTGAAAGAGCCATTTATTGAGCATTAAGTTAGCCGGCATGGAGACTGGAGGGTGGTGGCAGGGGTGGGGCGTGCTGGGTGTGGTCTTGCCTGCCTTGCAGAGGGAGTTGGCAGAGGCAGACCAAGCTGAGCTTAGGATCTGCTTCTTGGACAAGGCATTACTTGAACATCAGAGGGTATTAAGCACAAATCTGAGAAAGATTAAGGGATCTGGGCTGCTCAGTACTGTGAGAGAAGGTGAGATTAGTTTTCTCCAGGTAGCAAGACCAGATACAGTTATGAAGGTATTTAACTGGAGTTTTTTTTTTTTTTTTTTAATTGTCCTGGAATCTGTTACTTCTATTAGCTCACACACTGACTGCTAAGTGTATCACTGTACCTGGATGGTTTATTCTCCTCTGTGGTTAAATACCATCATATCTATTGGAAAGGGATGGTCCATTCTAGACCTGACGGTGGAGACTGGAGGGCCGTGGGCAGCCCACCAGAGGCATGCCCATACAGAGTGCACTAGCAAGTTGTGCGACCTCACCATCTAAAATAAAATTTTTTAAAAAACGCAGTAATCAGCTTACTCTGTCACCTTAGTAGAGTGACAATAGTACAGCTCTCTCATTGCCGTACTGTTTCCAATCCCTACAGCTTTGAGGAGGAGAGGTTTAATTTGGCTCGTGGGGTCAGGGAATGCAGTCCCTGGCTGGCAGACTCCGAGGCAGGTACATCATGGATGAAGGAGCAGGGCAGAGGCTGCTTAATTTGTAGCAGCTAGGATGCAGCATAGGGGAACAGAGCCCTAGAGGAAGAGGCAGGGGACCTTGAGGAGTACGCAAGGGCACACCTCCTTGGCCCACCCAGACACACTCAAAAGTGTTCCCTACTAAGCCACTGGTCAGTCACGTGGGTGCAGTTAAGCCAAGTCATCATCATAAGCACTTGCAGCTTGTTTGGAAAACCAGAGCAAATGTTTTTGGTTCAATTTTTAACTCCCAATGAAGTGATCTCCTCCCATTGCACAGTGGCAAGGAAATCAGCTGGCAGCCTTCGTTTCTCTACATGGAGGTGATTTTGGAGACTTTCGTGGTTCCATGACCTGCCTTTTGCTCTAGGTCTCAGTTTTGCTACAGTAGACTAGAGTTACCTTTAGGTGCCCCACTACACTTCTGGAAAGAATAATGACAGCAGTAATTACTATTCTAGATTAGGCTTTCATTCTCCACTTGGACTAAACTTCACAAAAGCAAGATAAAAGACACCTGTTTCAACTTGGCGTCCATTCCAAATACATTTTAACATTAAATTTTACCCTAAATCTATGTCATAATATTAAATACATTTTTTGTAATGAAATTTATTTTCCTGGTTACACAAAGTAAAACTTACCTGGAAAGTCCATGCTGATTATAAAAAATGTAAGTCATCTGAAATTCCACGCTTGCGATGACCACTGATATGACTGGGACCTAAAATGTCTCCCAGAAGTCTCAAGTGGGCCACAGAGATAGTTCAGCAGCATAAGTGTCTGACTGGCAAGCACAAGGTCCTCACATTGGTCCCCAGTACCAAACAAAACAAAACAAGGTAACAGTGTCAAGTGTTTGGAAGGTGACTAGGTCACAGCATGCTACACATGTCAGTGAGTGGCTTAGTGCACCAACAAGTTCATAGTCAACTTGCTGTTAGGAGGCGGGGTCTGGTCACAGGTGGGTAACAGGGAGCAGGAGCTGGATGTCCCTGGGTCATCCCTTCACTGTCTGTGTCCTGGCTGTCCTGGGTGGAGAACTTTTCCTCTGCTGTGCCTTCTGCCATTCTGTCTCTGCCTTGGAGCCTGCCAGCCATGGGCTAAAACTGAGTAAATTAAACCTCTTTTCTTTAAATTATGGATCTGCATTGCATCACAGCAACATGAAGGGGACTAAAAGAGGCAGGGATGACATGTGGATGTGCATCCTTTTCTATGTTTCTGTCCCGCTTTCTGTGCGTTCTTATACAAGAATGTGTGATATAAAATTAATTTTTCAGTCATTCATGGTAGACATTCTATGTCATGGCTATCTTCTTAAAATTACATTGCTTTCTTAGCCGGGCGTGGTGGCTCATGCTTGTAATCCCAGCACTCGGGAGGCTGAGGCAGGAGGATTCGTGCGAGTTTGAGACCAGCCTGGTCTACAAAGGTGAGCTCAAGGCCAGTCTCAACTGCATAGTGAGACCCTATCTCAAAAAGACCAAAAATAAATAAATAAATAAATAAATAAAATCACATTGCTTTCTTGACCTCTGGACTCCCTTGACATTTGGACTCCCCACACTCTCATCCAGTGTCACACCACCTCACTTGTACACACTACATTTCTCCTCATGTTTATGTGCCCACCAACGAATGTGTATATTGATGCTTCGTTTTGTGTAAACAGACATTGTCTGTAGCAGTTTTGGCAATGTGTGCAGGGTCCATTATCTACTGTTTTAAATCATAGAAAAGATATTCTGAAAATAATAGTGTCAGAATACACATGGCCTGCATGTTACTGTTCTTATTCAGAAATACCTGGTGCACTCCCCTCTTGGGGCTGTATAGGGGCTGGTATGTGAGTGCAGTGCCGTGGACCACAGCACTTATTGGATCCAACCACAGTTTGGATCTTAGTTATGTCTGATGTAACAGAATACTACAAACTGGGCAACTTCTAAACAACAGCTCATCTCTTGACAGTTCAGCAAGCTGCAAACTTGAAGGCCGATGTGCCAGGTGCCTTAGTGTCCTTCCGGGGCCAGCTTCTCTTTTCTTCATCCGGCCCCTGGCTGTCATGGGCTCAATTCCTGTCCCTCTGCTATCCCCTTCCGCAATCTTCTTACTACTTTTGAGCCAGCCTTTCAGTCCCTAGGTGGAAACTGAACGAAGTCAGCCTCTCCTCTGTGAAACTGAGGGTGCAGGGTATTAAGTCGCTGCAGTGAGGAAAATGACCAAGGCAGTGATTCTGCTAGTGGGGGTGGAGCCCTCTTGGCCTCATCACTTCCCGGGAGCCCGCCTTCCCATAGCAGCATTTTGGGGATGAGGTTTCAATGTGAACTGCAGGAAAAGCCCAAACGTTCAGGCCATAGCACTTCTCTTGGTCCTGGATTCATCTCTGAGATCATCAGTCTGTTTTCTGTCTATTACTGTGCCATGTTTTGATTCAGGATTTTATTCCAGTCTGGCCCTCCATTCTTCTTTTTCAAAAATCTCTTGCCAATCTTGGGATATTTAATTTAGTATAAACACATATGATTCTCATTTTTAAAATTGTGCTTGAAAAAATATGAAATTTGAAATTTTCTATTTAGTGTATATATGAGTTTTGAATGTACATACTTTTAATGTTTCATTCTAATATCATAGTTTTTCAATTTCTGTTGTAGATATAAAGCTCTAACCTTGCCAGCTATCTAATCGATTTAATTCATTGGCTCTAGTAGTTCTTATTTTTAAACCAGAGTAGAATTTCTGAGAGTGTAAACTTTTCACTTACAAAAAGGGAAAATTTTCTACTCAATCTATTTATATTGTGTATCTCCTCCTATTTACTGCTTAACTATATTAATAGCAGCTCTCTTGTTTTGCTCTAGCATTTGATTGTTTGTGTGATCTTTGCAATTAGTTCAGCTACTCACTTCAGCCCATAGCAGCAGGAACTAGAGAAGGAAGGGGTGCCAGGGACAGGAATATATTTTTGAGGTGATGTCCCTAGGACTCCCACTGGGCTCTCTGTCCCAATGGCACAGCCAGCCAGCCAGCCAGCCATGGGTTGTTATGGTTCATAATTTTCATGTCCCAGAGGTTTTGCTGCATATTTTATTTTAAGCTTGATAAAAAAGGGAAATTAGACTTCCCCACATGCTTTTTTAGGACCTGCTGATGTAACTGTAACCAGCTGCCTTTGCTCTGCGCATCTACCTCCCATGAGGGCTGGATTTGCTGATGTGAAAACGGCCTTTCTGGAGCAAACACATGTGGTCACTGACAGTACTTATGGGATTGACTTCTGTATTTCACTTAGTAATATTTTCTTTAAAATTTGCAAATTTTTACACAGGGGATTGCAATGTAGTTTTATTGTATTATCTTTATCAGTTTTGGCCTGGAAGTTAATCCAGTCTTCTAAAATAGTTTTCCCTGTGATCCTGTAGTCTTGAATAACTCAAACAATATACTTCATTATATTATATGAAACTTACTATGAAATTATCTTTTTCATTGTAAACAGGTGGATCACTATGAGTCTGATCTAGTAGTGAAACCCTAAGCACCCTGTAGACCCTTCCCTAAAATACAACAACAACAATAAAAACAAATAAACAAAAACTGATGAAACTTGCTTTTTTCTAATCTCTCTTTTTATTTATTTTTTATTTTTTTTTATTTTAGGGAAGGGTCTACAGGGTGTTCAGGGTCTCAGTACTAGATTAAACTCGTAGTAATCTGCCTGTTTACAGCCTCCCAAAAGCTGGGATTGAAGGGGTGCCACCACGCCCAGTCTCAATCTCTGTCTCAGCATGGCATGGCAGGCCTGGGGTTTGAACCCCTAACCCTGTTTCTAGGTGCTTTAATCTGCTGAGCTATTTGGCCGGCCCCTTCCTACTGTCTTTTTTTAATGGTAGAAATGTGAGCACTTTCCCAATGTCTTCTCTAGTAATTACTGTATTCAATTTTCCACTTTTTGAAGCAATTATGTTAATTTTATATCTGGAGAAATTTATACTGAAGACTTCAAAAAGCACTGATTTTTTTTATCCCCTTTCACCTTCAACTCTGCTTCTCCCAGTGCTTACATCCTTTTCTGTTCATAACTGTTACTGACAGTGTGTTTTGGCAGTTTCTCTCTTCTTTTAGGATTCTTTAGCATTTTATTAACATATTCTAAATTATGATATCATTTTCTGTTTAGATCTCATAATCTACCTTTCTACTTTTTTTATACACCTTTCCCCTCTCCAGCACTAAGTTGGAAGATCAATGTGAGTGGAGAGGAAGAAAGGAATCGTGGTAGCCGCCTTTGTAGACCGTCACAGAAGTGACGTGCTTGGAATGGAGCTTGGTGTTAAGTGCCACGCAAGTGTTAATTCAATTGTGTCATCGTGCTTGTTAAGTGGCCCTCTGTGTTTCCTTTTACCGCTGTGTGTGGAAGCAGAAGTCTGGGATTGTGGTTCTTCTCAGTCGGGATGGCCTATGTGAGGTGAAGGCCAGCCTAGTGGTTGCCTGTGTAGGAATTTACTTTTATGTGGAAGCTTTCTAGATTTTTTATTAAAAATAGCAATAACATAGTAATTGTCATTTAATTAATAAACCTTTGGAGGTTCTAAGAAACACAAGACAAAATATATAAAAATAGCTTTCCTGTGTGCCACAGTTTCCATGATAAGAATTTGTTAAAATGTGTGTGTGCATGTGTGTCTGTGTGTGTTTGTGTGAGAGATACTAGAGACTGAAGTCAGGGTCTTTGTAGTGAGTGTATCCTCAGCCATTTTTAATTGTGGTTTTTTTTTTTTTTTTTTTTTTTTTTTTTCTGAGGTAGAGTCTCACTTGTGAATTGGTAAATCACTTAGGAAAATGTTCAAACTCACATTCTTTCTTCCTCAGCCTCTCAGATTATAGATGTGTGCTACTATACTCAATTTTTCTTTTCTGTTTGAGATAAGTTTCCCCTGTGTTACCTATGCTGCCTGCAGTGGCCTTGAGCATCTGCTCTTGGTGCTGTGGCCCCACCCATAGCTGGGTCCACAAGCAGCATCGCCACCCCCAGCTTTATAATCCATTACATGCAGCCTTTTGATGAGTTCTTCTAACTTATCAGCTGAAGTCTTTTTGGGAAGTGGAGGAATTTCCCTCTCATTTCTTTAGCCATTACCTTTCCTCCTTTTATATCACTTTTCTCTATTATTTGTTCCTGTTATTTGCATGACTGCCTTTTCATTATGAATTTTGGTCTTTTGAACTTTAGTTTTGGAAGATGTTCCCATATTATGTGATATAATTTCAAAGCAGAAAGGGGGTGTGGTTGTGTTGTGTTGTTTGTTTCATGGCTGTCTTGAGTGTGCTTTCTGCAGGTGTTTCAAGGGACACTGTCCCCCTTCTCAAAGCACCCTTGTGTACTACTGAGGAGCTTGACGTGCCACAGGAGCTTTCCTGTGACCTGGAGCAGGGAATAGCCAGCCTTCTCCGTGTAGCCCAGACCCAGCCCACTCTCCTGCGGTTGCTGCAGTTTATGGTGCCCCATGGCTTGCCCTCTGGGGTAAAGAGAGTAAGGAGCTGCCAGGGAGTTGGATGGTGGTGCCAGTCACAGGAATAGAGAAGGGCATGGGTGATAATTCTTTAAAACAAAGGCACAAAGCAATCCAATTGCAAGGAAAGAAAAAGTTTTCTAGAATTTAAGCAGAGTGCTTTTAAAATGAAACATCGAGTATATAGAAGAGACACCCAAAATTGCTATCAGCGATTGTCTCCAGAGTCAGGGATAAGGGATGGCTAGGGGACCAGGGTGAGAAGACCACTTTTTTTCACTGACATCTGTGGCATTGTGTCCAAAATGACGTCTCACATAGGTATGAAGTTACCTGGTTGAATGGACAGCGGAATGAAGTCTTTAAAAACCAAGCAGGGGGATATTTCCCTGTAACAGTACTGTTGTTGTACGCATCTTAAATACCATTATGATCATCACTGCTTATAAATATAATTGTTAATATCAGAACTGCATTTCACTGTTTCATGTCACAATGAATTTCACATATTACATTAGGAAGTTTGGGTATTGCATTATTTTGATATTTATATTTAAGCACAATTGATGTTACTGGATTTCTATGTATTTTACTTATGGGCTTACTTATAGAAAAAATATTTTACTTGTAGAAAAACTCTATAGATTTCATTGACCTGACAAAGGACTCTATTCCTTGCAAAAGACCAATAAAGTATGGGATATGGTGTCTGCTGGGGTAAATTATTAGCTGGGAAGATCAAGCAGAAAAATATGTAAATAAGAACTGAACAAAAAGTATAGGGTCCAGGAAGATAGCTCAGTGGAATAAGTACTGGCCTGGCAAGCACTAGGTCCTGAGTTCGATCGCAGGCACCATGAAAAAAAAAAGTATAAATAGTAAAATATAAGTATGGAAGCAAACATCTGAATAATAACATATAAATAAGTAAATCATTAGGGAGATGTTATGAGACATATAGCACAGGTGAAGGCCTCCAGAATGGAAAGAATGAAGTCCATTATCATAAGCACATTTTTTCAATAAGAGTTGTCTGGGAGCATTATCCCTAGTTTGGCTTTTACCTTTCTTATTGCTTTACAGTTTGTATGTTCTTTTTAGGAAAAACAGTATTGCCAGTGCTTTGATGACCACTGCTATAGGCTCACGTCCCCATCCTCCTTCCAGAAGCCATGGATACTTGAACATCTCCTCTGCTGCAGGTGGAGAAACCATGTGACTGTCAGAGGGGAGGTGCAGCTGGTTAGGGCAGAAGCAGACCAGGCACATCCCTGCCCCCTGCTCCAGGCACTGCCAGCACACCGCCGCTGGAGATAGCCTTGCATGGCAGTGAGGAAGTCCCCGCGGTGGCTGGGTGCTCCTGCATCTGAGGGCTAAGGTAGTGGGGTGTTCCCTCCCACAGCACTCTCAGCGTGTTTTGCTCTTCTTGCTCCTTCTCCTGAGGGGGAACACCCTGAGGGGTTATCTGGCTCTCAACATTCTCACTGAAGATAAGGAAGAAATGGCTATGGCAACTCTTCCCTGTAGACAAGTCTCAGTGTCAGGTGACTAGTTATTATGGTTTATGTCTAGTTGTGCACCCAAAGCCTCATGCAATCATGGGACAGGGACTGCTAGAGTTTGAGACTTGACTCATGATCCACTGGGGTTATGTGTTTTAGTGCTATGGAATTATGGGTCTGAGTCCTTCTGAGATTATGGATGTGGCTTAAGGCAGATAGGCTGAGGCAGAGAGCCTGAATGCAATATAAAGAAAGACAGAGAGACAGACTCTTTTGGTTGCTCTCTGCTCCCCTGGTTGCTCTGTTGCCTCTGTCCCCATTGTTGCTGTTCTGCTGCCATGAACTGCTGCTCTCTGCCATGCGCCTCTCTGCCTTGGAGCCAGCTGAGTATGGACTGAAACCTCCAGTAACTGTGAGCTAAATAAACCTTTCCTTTCTTCATTTGAAGTGTTGGGTATTTGTCCCAGCAACGAGTAAAAAGTAACTAAGACACTAGGTAGCAAATAGAGAGAGTAATGCCAGTGCTGTATATTAGTGACTTCAAGGGGACCACAAAGGAAGTGAGTGGAGTGTGGCCATGAGTGGAGCAGTTTTGTTCAAGGTAGCGACCTGGCTCAAGATACCCTTCCCAGTGCTCCCCACAGGGGTGGCTGAGACTTACTCCTATCTGAGAGAGAAGTGTGAGCCCTGGTCAACTTGCCAAGAAATCTTCTTATTGAGCTTTTGCTTTTCCTTCTTTCCATCGAACCCTTTCATTTTCTGGAGTGTAGACAAGAAGCCCAAAGGTGTAGCTGTCATTCTGAGGAGCATGAAGTGGAGAAAGATGGGCCACAGAAGGAAGCCACATGAGCACGCATGTGCCTGTACATACTGGTTGGTTCTTTTTTTTTTTTTTTTTTTAAGGAAGGGTCTACAGGGTGTTCAGGGTCTCACTACTAGATCAGACAATAATGATTTACTTGTTTACAGACTTCCAAGAGCTGGGATTACAGCTGCGTGCCACCATGCCCAGTCTCAGTGCACATCCCAGGGGCAGTGCTGGCACAGCAGACCCGGGGATTGACCCCCTGGATCCTGCACCTGCTTGCAGGCACTTTAATCTCCTGAGCTATGTGACTGGCCCATAGTTCAGGTTCTTGAAGGAGACAGGAACAGATACTTAGATGAAGTGTCTTTACGCTCAAGGCCATGTATTTATGTCAACTTTTTGGAAGAAACTACAAATGTGATAGGCATTGTACTTGAGTTATTTTATTAGCTTCTGATTACCTGTCATTTAAGTTCTCTGATAACACAGTTGTTTCTAATGTTTGCTACTTGATCCATTTTACATGAGCTTCAAGGAAAAGGAAACTTAATCGCATGTTTTGATGCAAGCAAAGGATTCATAGAAATTGCTTTTGGGTATTAGCATTTGCTTTAAATTTGGGGACCTTTAGTCCATGGAAATAAGTTAGTAGTAACTCTTAAATAAGATGAGCTAGGTGTATGAGATTGACTTTAGTTGGACATTTCTGGATGCATCCTTACTCCAAGGCCATAACCAAATAAGTATTTGTTTTTCGCAGTAATAGGATGTATGAAGTAGGCAGTCCTGAGTGGGAATGGGTGTGAAAAACCTGAAAGGCTGGCCCCACTCCACCTTTCTCTACTTCATGCTCCTCAAAATGGCAGTCACATCTTTGGGGGGGTTCTTCTCCACACTCCAGAAAATGGAAGCATTAAAAGGAAAGAGGAAAAGCAAAAACTGAGTAAGAGAATTTCTTGGCCACCTGACTTTTTTTTTTTTTTTTTTTTTGTCTTTTTGAGGCAGGGTCTCACTATGCAGTTCTGGCTGGCCTTGAGCTCACTTTTGTAGCCCAGGCTGGTCTCGAATGCGCACCGATCTTCCTGCCTCAGCCTCCCGAGTGCTGGGATTACAGGTGTGCGCCACCACGCCCAGCGGCCACCTGACTTGTGACTGTCACTTCTTGTTCCTTCTCTGGTAGGACTGAGTCTCAGTACCCCCTGTGTGGAATACTGGGAATGGTGTCTTGGGTGAGGCAGGTTGCCTCCTTGAACAAAATTGTTCTATTTGTCATGAAGAATTGACTGGATTTTGGATATGACACCAGCAGGGTGTGGCTGGAGGTACTTTATCATTCCTTTTTGCCCTGTTCTAGCTGGCTTTGGCTTATCTGTAAGGCACCCATCAGTCAGGTCGTGCCTTCCGGGAAGCCCCCTTTAAGCCCTGGGAAGAGATAAGGTCGCCTTGAGCACTGTTTTCAGTTATATCCAACATAGCCTCTAACTTACCTGTAGCATGTGGAAATCACTGCTGTCATACAAGTGTTACCCCATTACAAATCTGTCATCAGAGCAGGGTTTGTGAACAATATTTGTTCCCAGCTCCAGATACAGTATTTGGCATACCATAGAAGCTTAAAATTTGTTGACATGAACTGTTGAAAACTAGTTCACCCTGTTAAAATTCAAGAATCCTAGAAAATTTTTTATATTTTAAATGCCCTTCAAAAATGCTAACATTTTAAGATATGATACTTGGATTTACAAATAAATCTGTTGAATATGCTTTTAGGCAATTCTAATCTTGCAAAATGTGCTGGTTACTGGTCCCAGTATATGTGGTGCATGTGTGTATAGTTGAGCATGAGATTTGTATCTGAGTGCAGTTCATTATTTCCTGTCTCACCAAGGTTTTTGACAATCATGAGCTAAACAGTGGAGTTAGAGGTAGCGGGGTCAGACATAGGCGTTCAGGACCATGACTAAGGCATGGCTTGTCCCTGTCGCACAAGCATATTGTTAGAAGACAAATGACGTTGTTTACCTGAAAAGTAAATCTGCTTTTTCAGAGAAAAATCCTAAGTTAATTCTTGGTACAGTTAATCCTTCATTATACTTGTGAAGGAGAAGAAGAGGTAGCGGGACAAGGAGGAAGGGAGGGAAGCCAAAGGGAGGGCAAGTGGCAGAAAAAAGTACAGATTGTCCAGAGGTCACTGATTCTTGATTTTGAAATTGAATTATAATGCATTTCGGATGTCATCAGAAAACCAGCCTTTACTATAGGCATGGTTACTGTGAGTCAGTTTCATGAAGCTGAATTTTCAGTTTCCCTCTGAACTCTGGTGGAACGCATGATGTGTGACACATTTGCGTTAAAAAGAACTAAGTCTTACATAAAACATTTACATCTATGGCTGTTTTCAAATTTCTTTATTTTCTGATTATATCAAATGAAAAGAATGAATTTGGCCTCATTAGCTTCAGACATGTAAAATGCCCTGGCTGCTGGTACCAGAATATGTGGTGTGTGTGTTTATAGTTGAGCATGAAATTTGTATCCCAGGGCTATATTTCAGTATTCCACTGAGATGCTTACATGAAGAGCACTTACAAGTCTTTGGCAGAACTACTGCCTATGCCAGTGAGCAGGAAGAGTGGAGTGGGTGGTGTTAAGTCCTAGTGCACTGGTTCTCAGCCTTTCTAATGCTGTGACCCTGCAATATAGTTCCTCACGTTGTGGTGACCCCAAACCAAAAAATAATTTTGATGGCTTCTTCAAAACTGTAATTTTGCTACAGTTATGATTGAGAATGGAAAGACCTGATATGCATTATGTATTCTCATTGCTACAAATCAAACATAATTTAAACATAGTGATTAATCACAAAAACAATATTTAATTATATGTTGAGAAATATTTATTACTCATTCCAATAAAGAACATCTCACCATGGCATCGCATGGGTTTAAATATGTATTTTCTGATGGCTGTAGGCAGCCCCTGTGTTTCGGTTGTTCAACCCGCTGGGGTCGCGACCCACAGGTTGAGAACCACTGTCCTCGTGCCTCAAAGCTGGTCCCTGTGCAGCAGTGGCATCAGTAGGAACCTCTAAGAAACACAAACCCCAGCCTCGCCTTGGATACACTGATTCAGAACCTCAGAGTTGGGCCCAGCACTCTGATTTAATAAGCTCTTTATAGCAGGGTCAGATCTGACAGCCAATGGCAAGGTTTAAGGCCATAAAATCAAGAAATTTTCGAGTGTTTTTCATGATGTCTGTTAGTATTCAGCACTTGGTAGAATGTCTTCTTATGCTGAACGTGGTAGCACTGAGGTCAGAGGATCCTTGTGAGTTGTAGACCAGCCTAAGGTACAAAGTGAGCTCAAGACCAGCCTGAACCACATAGCAAGACCCTGTCTCAAAAGAGACCAAAAAAAAAAGAAGTCTTTTGATAAACAGGCATGGCATCTTTTGACAGATAAGAATGACATCACCCATTATGTCTCCATTTCTGTTTTTTCTTGCAAGAAACTTGGAACTGTGTTTATTGCTCAATCAGAGTCAATATATTTGTCTGGATTTTTTTTTTCTATTTCCTCTTCCTTTACACACATTTTATTCTCTTGTTTTATTTATTTATTTACTTACTTACTTACATATTTATTTATTTTTGTGGGACCAGGGTTTGAACTCATGACCTTGCACTTGCTAGGCAGGTACTTGTGACACGGAGCTGTCTCCCCAGCCCCTATTCACTTGTTTTATTTAACAACCTTACTATCAATCTTTTATTATGGGCTTTCTCAAATCTGTTTTGCTAGTGAGTGGGTTGGCAGTATCTGGTGGGATATAATTTCAAATAATTTGACTTGCTTACATAGTGATTGACAATAGAAATATTTGACTAAGAAATGTACCAGATAGTAGGGAAAGCTGGCCTGGAACGAATATGATCTACAGACAGCAGCACCTATGCCCCGGAATACTTGTAGATAGTAAGAAAACACAAACAGTAGAGAAAGATATGAAAGGTACTCACAAACAATCTTCTCTTGCCTGAAGCCCAGTACTGGACCCATGGTCAACCTCCTGATTTACTACAATATCATATAGGAAAATTGGTGAACAGACTACACTAAGGCAAATTTTCTCATGTAAAGAAAACAGAAACATAGTGGTTGAGGTTTTGTGTGTGTGTGTGTGTGTGTGTGTGTGAGAGAGAGAGAGAGAGAGAGAGAGAGAGAGAGAGACAGAGAGACAGAGAGACAGAGACAGAGACAAGCACTAAGAGATAGAAAAAATAAGAAATTAGAATAAAAGCACTTCATCTTTCTTCTCTGTTACAGGCACCAGTGCCGGTGGCCTCAAGGTCTTTCAGTGGTTCGTTCCCACCTCATTTCTCGGAGATTTGCACTTTCCATTTGTTCTTGAAATCAGTTAACAGTTAATCCATTCTCTGGCATTAGCATTTCCCCTGGGAATTTACCAATTGATTGACCTGTTAATCCAGTTGTTAAAATTCCCTCAATACTCACTGACATGAAGCAGGTTCAATTTGTGTGTTTTCAAGTGTTGCTGGGGTCATTAAGAAAGTGAATCCTGCGTGCCTACTTTGTGGAACCAGGATGGTGCACAGCAGTCCCTGTGCTCAGTGACTGGGCTTTGGGGGATTCGGAGCACTGCCGAGTGAGCACTGGGTCTGTGCTCCGCTTGTACGTGTGTCACTCCGTGTATGGAGAGCACACTTTGCCACTTTTGCGTGTTGCTGTGAAAACTCTTTAAGTTTAGGGACAAAAACATGGGTTGGACAATTGTACCCTCATAAGGCTATAGATGGATCTTCAGCAATCGAAGAATCAGTGTGCAAGTTCCTCGAGTGCTCCGTGGTTGTGTACTTGGGTATCTTGTACATCTGCATCACTAGGAGTGGGACGTAATGAGGAACGGCACTTGGATAGGGCAGCTGCTCAGCTGAGAACATCACGGTGCACTTCGTTTTTTTTCTCTCAAATTAATATGCATCTTGTATCCCTTTAGGAAAAAATGAAACTTCAGAGTGTAAGGATAAGGTATAATTTTGAGATGATTTTATTAAAACATTTGCTAAAGAATTCACTAATTTATTAATATTTTTGAATGCTCACTTTTCATGTTTCTTAATTCAGTTCCTGTAATTTTGTAATTCAAGATTTTTCATCTGCTGAAATCTTCATTTGGGAAAAGCCAAGTTATATTTTAAGTGGAATTCTAAAAAAATAATATTCTTGTTTATTTATTTTGTATTTGGTTTGTTTGAAAGATGATATAGTTCTTTGAAAAGTCAACTATGTTTGCCTTTAGTAGAGAATATATGTATCAATAAAACCTGCTCTTCATGTAAAATAAAATTATGCTTTTGACATTTCTGTTTTTCTTAGTACATTTAATTTTGCAGGAGCTGGTTCTTGTTGAAATCTCAATTTTTATAGCCTAGTGAAGGGCTTGGCCCATGTTGGCTTCTTGGACAATAAGATCTCTATTTCCTTGGTAATGGTAACAGAATCTGCAGTAGCGAAGGGCTCTGAAATAGCCTGTGAATGGAAGAAATGTGGAGGCTTAGGGCCTTAAACTTGCCAAAAGCTCCTCAGCCTCTTAGGCTGTGCTCTCCAGGGTGAGCCTGGAAGTGATGGAGGCAGTCAAGGAAGGACTGCACCTCAGGTGCTGAGGTGGGGTAGCTGTTCAGCAGACAGAATGGGGAAAAGGTCTCTGAGAGACCTGAGTTGGGGCAGGGAGGCTGGGGAGCTATGGGGCAGCAGGGCAGGCCTCAGCCTTGTAGAACAAGGAAGGAAAGGAGAAAGAAAGTAGAGTAGAGGAACACAGAAAGTTGTGTGGGAGGATTTCACATTAACCTGTAATTACAGGTAATTATAATAAAGTTGACCTTGAGCTAGAGTTGCCTGTCAGGGATCCCATGTGGTCATAGGGTCCTGGCCACACTCAGGCATCCACTTGGTCAGGTGATGTGTAGCCTTGGTGGAATGTGTTAATGGATTTGGAACTACTGTGGATAAGACTGTGGGCTGATGTGTTCCCCACAGTTGGAAATCCAAGCAGTTTCTTCTCTTGGCTGCTGCCATTCATCCCTTGAGCTCTACAGACCTTTCTCCAAGCATGCTTAAGGAGGAGCACCTCTGTGGTCTCCATGAACAACTCTGTGGGGAGCTCAGGAGAGGAAGGTCAGGGGGATGAAGTGTATCCCTTCCTTACCATAGCTACATTAGGGTCTATAGGAGGAAGTTATCCTCTACTTTTCATGCTGTCCTTTAGGACTTGATGGCCCACTCAGGAGTGTGACCCAGACAGTCCCTGCTGGGACACCTGAAGCTTGTGGTCATCAATTTCTCAAGCAGTGATTTCTGCACGTCTCTTCACAGTTGCAGTAAGCTGGGTGTGGTGGTGCACGCCTGTAATCCCAGCACTTGGGAGGTGGAGGTAGGAGGATCAGTGCTAGTTCAAGACCAGCCTGGGCTACAAAAGTGAGCTCAAGACCAGTCTCAAATGCATAGCGAGATCCTGTCTCAAAAAGAAAAAGAAAAAAAAAGGCACAGGTGCAGTGGAATAAGAAGTAGCAGGAGGCACCAAGCATTCCATTTTCGTTTCCTATATTTTCCTCAACTGCTCTTTGTGCAAACAGCCTGTCTCTTCCTGCTAGACTCGGTAGCATGGCTTCCTGCTGGTCCAAAGAGTTCTAGGTGTCCTAGTGGCAGCTATATGGTAGCTTGAAGTTCAGCAGGAATATTGCTGTGTTTGCCAAAACTGTATCCATTGAAACCACGACTTTCAACCTCAGAGAGCACAAGTTTTTGTGACTAGGAAGAACAGAGTCCCCTAATGAGCCATTGAGAGTGACAAGAAGAGAAGACATTCTTGCTTTCCCACACTGGTTTTGGTGCCACATGCTCTTTTCCTGGGCACACCTGCTATGGAGGATTTGGCCGTGGTGCACACGCTGCTTCCTAAAGGAAGTGCCTTACCTTCAGAAGAGTACCTCCTGCCTTCTGAGTAACACAGTGTGATCCAGCCCTAGGCCCCATGGTCTGGGACCCCCCCATCCTGCACCTCATTCTGTGCAGTGGTCCAGGTCCAGTGCTGCATGGTACAAGATCTCATGCCTATGTAGTAAGACACCCCAAGCTTCCAGATGAGGGTGCTGGCTGCAGGCTTGCTGAATGAATTCTGAAGAGTGTTACTGAGCCCTGCTGAGGAAAATGTCTGCTTCTGTGATAATAAGTGATACACCAAGACTCAGGAACTTGCTAGGGTGTTATAATATAAGCAAGCATTTTGTTTTTTATAGGACTCAGTGATAAGCCAAGAGCTTGTTTTCAAAAGGGATGCACTTTTTTTTTTTTTTTTTTTTTGTATTTAGGACAAGGTCTAAAGGGTCTCACTACATAGATTGGACTCATAGTGATTCTTCCATTGTCCGTCTCCCAAATGCTGGCATTACAGGCATGCGCCACCATGCCCAGTCTCAGCACACTCGACAGGCAGGGCTGGCATGGCAAGCTAGGGATCAAACCCTGGCCACTGTGCTCTGCCTAAGCAGGTGCTTTAGTTCATTAAGCTATCAGGCCGCACAGAGCAGTACTTCTTTATTGTAGGTGGGATGACCTTGCTCCATACTGGGCGCCTATTCTTCCACTGTAGCTTGCAGTCCTGTGAACAGTGTAAACTACATCCTGAAAGGGTAGGAAGCATTGATTGTTTCTAACTTTAGATTACATTATTCGGTCTCTGTTTTACAAAACTTTATTATTGAAAGATTGGCAAGAAAACAACCAGAAGCAGTGGGAACATGGTAGAAGGTGATGCCATAGTCCCAGCAAAAACTTAAGGATGGAGATTGAGGTCCTGGCTGGAGGACTGATTTGACAATCACTTAGAAAGCAGAACTAGTAAAGCTGAGAGAAGTTGCATGTTAACAAGAAAACATGGTCCAGAACAATTCTGGGATTTGGAAACTTATTGAATAACCAGAAAGAAATTCATATCCTATATTTTTTGCTATTATATTTTAGAGTAAATCATTCCAAAGGATCATAGCCCTAAAAGAAATTTTTACAGTGCTGAACTAAAAATGTTATGGACTATATTTAATCAATTGGATTTTGAATTGAGCCTTTTTATTAGTTTTTATTGAATCAATTTTTCCCCAAATTACTCTCTCAATTACTTTTCTCTCTTTGCTTAGAGAAAATGCCCAACACCCAGAATTAAGGAAGGAAAGGTTTATTGAGCTCACAATTGGTGGAGGTTTCAGTCCATACGTGGCTGGCTCCTAGGCATGGTAGCACATGGCAGGGGGCAGCAGCTCATGGAGGCAGAAAACAGCAAGAGCAAAAGGGAGGAACAGCAGGAGCTGCAGCAACGGAGAGCAAGTCTGTCTCTCTTATGTTGCATTCAGCCTATCTGCCCCAAGCTGCGGGTAGCACACCCATAATCCTAGCACCACTCACACCCATAATCCCAGCATTGCATCATTAATTAATCACAAAGTCTAGAAGTCCTCCCCATAATTACATGAGGCTTTGGAGGACAACTAGACACAAACCATAGTGATTACCAACCAAGGTACAGCAGAAATTTACTGAGCTACAGCCATCAAATATTGTTTTCACCTGTTCTGTTTCCCCTTAACCTTAGAAGTAGCGCAGTGCCCAGTGCATATTAGACAGAAGAGAAATTTGTTGAATGGATGAATAAATTCTCCTGAATAAACCCATACTTAATCTGGACTTTGTGATGCATTTTGCTGTAAACATTGAGTCACTACATTGCTGAGGTCACAGTGCAATAAATATTATAGGAGAAATGCCTTGTTTGCAAGTCTTCTGTTAAGTAGAAACTAGTTATGTTTAGTTAGGGCAACTCAAATGTTAGGACATATTTAGTTAAGGGCAACTTGACAACTTGGTGTTGCCTAGACTCAGTCTCTCTGAGTTCATCCAATCCTACAGCCAAAAAGGCTAAGGTGGATCCTCCTCTTTTCCTCAGTACTACAAGTGGGGGTGGGTGGGAGTGGAGACATCCTCAACTATACTCACTGGTTTGTGACACAGTTCCAAGAAAGGAGAAACCTCAATGTTTGTGTGACTTCAACTAGTACAAACTGATTCTCCTTTTTTATCTCTTAGGTCAGGAAATTGTTCTAAGAAAATAAAGATAAATAACCCATGCGCTTAGTAACATACTACTCACAATGTTATACAAAACACGCACAACTGGAACCAGTTGCAGCAAGCAATTAGAGAGTACCAAGTAGACACAGCCCTTTAGAATTACCTGCACTTTGATCTGTAATGACAGTTTTGTAGTTGACTGAGTCAGAGAGCTATTAACTTCTTTCAGTAAAACATTTCTTTGTTCTATTCTTTGTAAGCATGCACCATTTTTAATTTTGTAAAAAATTTTCTCAATAGAGGATCTCATTATGAAGTTTAGGCTCTAGTGATCCTGCTGCTTCAGCCTCCCCAGCACTAGCATTGCAGGCATGGACCACCACGCCTGGTTTTGGGGCCAGCATGGTACACCTGGGGTTCTGCAGCCCACAATGCATGCGGTACCAGAACTTGAACTCTGGACTTTGTACTCGGCAGGCAGGTGCTTATGCCATTGAACTATCTCCCCAGCCCAGTGTGCACCATTTTTTACCTCCCTACCCACCATCTTCTGCTTACCCTTTAAAGACTTGAGAAAGAACTGCTTCTGGTGAAAACAGAGTTGGTAAAGTGAGTCTTCCAGAGTATCATGCGTTCACTTTTCTCTCTGTCCTCTCATCCTTCTCTTTTTGGTACCTAATGTCTACATGCTATCTTTATATTAGTTAAAGCCAGAATGGTCATTTATGTTTCCTATGGCTTGAACACCTCTTCATATAGGAATGGAACTGTCCTGGGGACAGTGGTGGGAGCCATCAGAGGAGGTTAGGTTACTGGAATCTGTTCTCCTGACTGGATTAGTGAGGTCCAGGGACAGCAGACTGTCACAAAGCCAGTCTGCCCGTGCTCTCTGCATGGGCCTCTTTGCCCCCACACATTCCACTATTAGCACAACGTCATCTTCCAGAACCGTGAGCTAGACTTTTCCTTGTAAATGAACTGGTTGGTGGGATTTTATTATAGCAATAGGAAACAGATTAAGACATCCCTAACAGAAGTCATTCTTTACTGTTCAGGTTAACAATGAGCAAGGCCTCCTGCTCTGAAAGACAGTTCTGTTAGTGATCCTAACTTCTAAATAACCAAAAGCTTCAAAATGTAGTGCATGAGCCCAGACTACCTCAATTTAGACTCGGACTCCAGCACTTATTACCAAGGTCTCATGTTGCTCCTTATCCTTACTTTGTCCTTCTGTAAAACTTGAGATTAAGTATAATATCTACACCACAGGATAACTGACAGTCAAATGTAGTGTTTAGAGTAATTGTTGTCACATAGTAAGCTGACATTCTCAGCAATCCATTAAAGCATGAAGGTGAGGGCAAGAGGGGTATTGGTAGCTCTCCTCAAATTGTGATACCTAGGTCTTTCATTCTTTTTTACCATTTGGCTCTGGTACCAATGCTCAAGCCTCAAGTGTCTCCCACAGAGACAATTATGTGATATTTTCTGCTTTAATTAATGTTAATATGTTGGTATTATCTGAGTAAGCCATTCTAGTTCACCCTAATCCTGATGGATTCTGAAGTTATAGCCTTTTTCATCCACTTATCATTCATTCAGGACGTTGCTATCCAAAACTGAGCATTACAGGGGCTGGCGGTTCTATCCCAGGTGTGCTGTGCCAGCTGCACCCCACGGCATGCTACAACTGTGATTGGGACTGGGCGTGGTGGCACGTGCCTATAATTCCAGCACTTCTGAGGCTAAAAAACAGGAAGGATCACTATGAGTCTGATCTGTGTAGTAAGACCCTGTAGACTGTAGACCCCGTACTAAATAATAATAATAATAATAATAATAATAATAATAATAATAATAATAATAATAGAGCTTCAATGCTGTGGGCAATGTCTATGTGGGGCTGTTCAACTTAAGTTACAACTCATGATAATTAGATGAAATTCTTCACTCTCACATTTCAGTCTCCCAGCAGCCACGTGAGGCTTGTGGCTCCCACTACAGACAGTACTAATGTAGAATGAGGATGAAGATCCGAGGACAGTATTGACAGAGACCCTATATTCTGCTGCCATTGTCTGTGTAGAGTCACGGTGGCATTTAGACTACTCCCTACTATGTGCATGGGCACAGGCAGGCTGTGTGGAAACTTCAAATAGCTGTAACATAAGGCAGGAATTGGAGCGAGCAGTCATCTCATCCCAAATCCCAGTCCTACCAAGAACTTCGATCCAGTTCCTTTGCCTCTTCTAGGATAATTCTCAACAACAAGTGCTCAGTTTTCTTTTTCTTTTCATGCACAGAACAAAGAACTTGCACAGCATGATGTAACTGCAGAAACTGTAAGGCATTGATACTGTAATGAGGTTATCCTAACTTCACAGAGTGACATGCCATCCCTCCCCCTGTGTGTTCTTGACTACCTTACTTATATTTGTTCCCTTTTGCTTTATTCCTAGCCTTGCCCAGTTTTTCTCTGAATAACACCAGAACAAATGAGTAGGAAGTCAGATGAGATAGAAAATTTGCCACCTTTAAAGAAAGAAGGGGTCACAGCCATGCTGTAGTCCTCATAGTCGTTGTTCCCCAGAGGAAATGTCAGTGTGAATGTCCTTATGAAATGAAGGCGTCTCTGTGGTCCCTGCAGCAGAGATGCTGTGAGATTGCTCGAGATTTGTTGAGGTTGTCACTGAACAAATGAAATAAGGGAAAAAGATGTGTTTAGGTATACGTGCAGAATAGCTTGGATAATTGTATTGTAGCTATTGGCTGGTCTTTTTTTTTTTTTTTTTGGTCTTTTTGAGACAGGGTCTCGCTATGCAGTTGAGGCTGGTCCTGAGCTCACTTTTGTAGCCCAGGCTGGTCTCGAACTCGCACCAATCCTCCTGCCTCAGCCTCCCGATATTGGCTGGTCTTTTGAAAGGAGCAGTTATTGCTTTATATGTTTTTTTCTTTTTACTCTGAATTTTTTTCCTCTTTTGAATTTCTTATAACTTCCTTGTTATTGTTATTGTTTTGTTTTGCTTTTTCTTTCAGTGAATCTTGCACGTTTATATCTGGCAATCTGAACAATTGATTTGAAGACAGCTGCTGTGTTGAATTGCTGTTACTTTGTTGAGTGAAATTTGTATCATTTCTAATGCTGTTCTTTTTCAATCACTTCTTTGTATTCTTTAATTTTTTTTTTTTTTTTAAAGAAATTATGTTGTTCAAATCATGGCTCTGCAGCTGAGCAGAGCTCAAGCCCGTCTGCAGTCTATGAGGCTGTGTCTCCTCACCAGTCCCACAGTCGGCAAAGCTATCTCCCCACCATTCTGAACTTCTGTGTGTCTCCTCAGCGGAACCTCACCCACCCTCTGGCCCCCTTTAGACGAATGGCTTTGACTCTACCTTTGCTCTTGAAGAGGCCTCATGGTTTGTTTTGAGTGCCATAAACATTCCATGTGGTAGGTTGGAAAAGTGGTGCACTCTTTACCCTGGAGCATTTCTAGGGCAACATGGAGCAGTCCCATTGTCCTGAGGGTGAAGATCCCTTTGGGGAAGTCATTATCAAAGAAGTGAAGAGAATCTTGTCAAATGGATGACAAGTATCATGAAAGCCAAGAAGGCTGCTGTGGTAGGTGTTTTGTAGTTTTAGCTTTCTTAAATGGGTAAAGGCCTGCCCTCTTCCTATCCCCAAGACAGGGAGGAGCCACTCCTACTGAGTCGTCTAAAGGTGGCTCAGTAGACTGTGCAGTGCCCAGCTTGTAGCTGACTGCGACACAGACCTTTAACAGGGCAGCCTGGGGAATTTCTCCATGCCAACTGCCACTGTGGAAGAAGAGTGCATTTCAGACTTTTTCCTTCTCCCAGCAATTTGCAGAAGCACTGTGGACTGTCCTAAGCTCTGCAGCAAGTTAGAATGAGCTGGACGATTCATAGCATCTCACTGTGGGGACCACGCCCCATAGCCATGAAACAGTAGTAGCTGAGAGCAGCGGTTTCTAGGGACCCCAGTTGCTTAGAATGTGTGTCAAGGCTGGAAACTCTTGGGTTGGACTGCCCTTCTTTTTCCTCCCTCATTTTCACTCTGCCTTCCTTACTCTTTCCTTCGGCTCCTTCCTCTGCTATGGTTTTATACTCTTTCCTGCCATGCCAGCACCAACATCTATCTTTCTAGAGAGTGCCAGAGATGCCCCTTTCTGCCCAGATTTGAGCAGTAACAGGGGGAAAGTGAGTCAGCATGGTTTTACCAGTTTCAAGATGGTTTTTACAGCATGCTCTGTTATGTGGTGGGGATTAGAGGTATGAGGGGGAATTAGAGGTAACCTTTGTAAGAGTGCCTTGCATATGTATTGTTCGATCCTATAGCATCAGAGTCATGCTATTTTCCATTTTATTTAATTATTTAATTTGAATGTAGCATGTTCCTATTTGGCATTTTGATTTATCTTTTAAACTATACATGGGATTTATGAGCTAGGAGTTTAAGTTTTCTGTGCACATATAAGTAGCATTTGATTAGTATTAATCAGTGAGCTCTTAGGATGGAAGAAGAATCTATGTGTGAGACTTTATTTCTTTCAGCTCTCCCTAATCTTCCTCACTCCTCTGCCCCGTGCTTCTGTCCTCAGCACAGGAAGCTGACGTCTGCTGTGACCAGCTGGACAGTCTGGCAGAGGTCTCTCCCTTGCTCCTGCTTTCTCTTCATAGAACCTGACCCTCATCACACTCTCTGGATGACCTTTCCTTGGTCCTATTAGGACTGGAAAGCAGTAATTCCCAGGCAGCCTCTTGACCCATGCAAAGAATCAGCGGCCTCTTGGACTATCCCAAGCCAATTCTGATAATGGCTTAAGAGTGACAGAGTTGCAAGTGTTTTGTCGCCTTTCTATCCTGAGGGCCGAATTAGCCAGAGATGAAGTGTTGCCATTCTGCAAATGGGAAACTAAGGTCCAGAGGAGTTAAACCTAGCCAAAATTATGCTGGCACAGTGGCGCCTTAGCCTGGGCTGGCTGACTGCAGAGCCCACATCCACAGGCCGACATCACAGTGCTCCATGCACTATTTAGTTTTTCCTTACAGTGCTCCTAGGAGGCAAATAAAGGGCTGTGTCAGCAACTAAGCCAGCTCCCCGAGCGCTTCAAGTCCTTCTCAGCAACCCTGCTGTCACTGTTATGTGTGGCTACATTACTGACCTTAGGGTACCTTCTATCCATAGCTGGGGTGAGATGATGGAGTGATTTCTCCGAACTTTCATAGAGCATCTGAAAAATACATGTTACTTAGAGTTACTCTTGACCTTGGCTGCCCCCAAGACTCCAATACACTCCCCTTTGAGTGAGCTTGGTGGGGCTGAGGAGGCCTGCGTTTGGCTAATGGGCTTTCCATGCCAGTTGCATTTTCCAGAGGTGGAAGGCCTGTCTTTGCCAGCGTACCATCTTTCACTGTTTTCTTACTGTTGTCCCATTCTATAATGATGGCATGCATTTTTAAAATTAGCCTGACCCTTCTAAGAGAAACAAGTATAATATTACTAGTCATAAAAAATAATTTTCATGTTATTCTGGCTAAGGCTGGCTGATCAAGGTTTTTAGAGTGGAACCCCCCTTAAAGAAAAGAATACAAAATCGCAGCCATAGAATTAGGAGCAGGACTTGCAATCAGGTTTCCAGAAGGTTACTTCTTATCATTTCCATTATCTATGCTCTTCCAGCAATAATACTGTCAAATTTTCCCTATTATTTATTTCTTTATCATGTAATGTTTATTCATTTAGTGTTAAATTGTATATAGTTATAGTGTGCAATGTAATTTTTGAGGTATGTATATACACATCATGAAATGTTGAAATTAAGCTAAGTATCATATCTATTATGTCAGATGTTTATCCTTTTTCTGAGGTGAAAATACTTAAACTCTACTCTCTAAGAAATTTTCAAACATGCAACTCAGTATTACGTAGAGTCACTTTGCTATACAATAACCCTCAGAACCTACTCCCAACTAAACTTTTGGATCCTTTGACTAACATCTCTCCCTGTATCTGCTCAGTCTATACGCAGCATCCCTCCCCATCCACAGGGTTGCATTCTGGAGATAGGAATGAACTCTGTACTTTAATGCCTTTGTCATCCTAGCTGAGCACCTGCTATGTCCATGATGTTTGTAGTCTCAGTTGCAAGAGCACAGGTAGCACAGATTTTTCTTTTTCTCAGCTTCACTGATAGAAGATTCATTTTTCTGTAAATCATAGCACCTTGAGCCTATGATTTATTTCCCTCTGTTACAGGGAGAACTTTCACTTTTCACTCAAAGGAAACCTTTAAAGTCTACATGTGTGCAATGCCAGTGTTACTGTCCTGCCCTTTGAGAACTATATAGTCGACTACTTCGTCAGTCACCAAATGCCCATGAACTAAAAGAGAAGTTTCATCTGGCTCATAGTCTTAGGGTGTTCAGTCCATAGTTGACTGGCTCCCAGGATGTGGCAGAATGAAGATGCTTAGTTCATGGTGGTCAGAAAGCAGACCAGGTGAAGAACACTGGGATGGATTAAGGACTTATGTGGTACCCAAGGTCATGCTTCCATGACACACCCAGGAAGTTGCTTTCCTAATCTCCTATGCATTTATTAATCCTATGACGTTGGGGCAGGGGAGATAGCTCTGTGCGCAAGTGCCTGTCTGGCAAGTGCAAGGTCATGAGTTTGAACCCCGGTTCCACAAAAAAAAAAAAAAAAAAAAAAAAATCATATGATGTTAACAAGTCAAGACTAATGGTCACAAATCACCCTTTGTTAGTTTTGTACCCAAGTAGATCTTCTTAAGCCATATTTAATCTCCAAATACAGACACTAGCAAGTTCGCAATTCTGCCTGATGTAACACAGAACTTTGACTGCAGGTGAGAATGCAGTAACTCCTCCCGCAAAGTATCAGCAGTTCCAGCATTTTTCATAAATTCATGTCCAAGCCTCTTCTGATCCTGAAGGTGAACTTGTAGTTGAGAATCTGTATAAAAATAAAAATAAGTTACATAATACTAAGGTACTGTGGCACAGGATAAACATTCCCATTCCAAAAGGGAGGAATAAGGGATAGAGAAGAGTTGAACTAAAGCAAGACTGAAACGCATGCTTGCTGGATGTCTGCCTTCCAAAACATGTGAGGGTGAGCTGTGAATTCCACAGGCCCTAGTTGCTCTCACTTCTGTGGACTTCTTATTGCTGCCATAGGGTCTCTCTCTTGGGTTGGCTGTACTCTGCAGCTTCAGGATGCCTTGGCAGACTTTCTCTATTCCTAGCATGTCTGACTTTCTGCCTTCAGCTTCATTTCCATTGGTTTATACACTGTCCTTTCAGGGGCTCCTTGTCTGGCCTCAGAGGCCTTTTTGTTTGAAATAAGAGTAGAAGCATCCCTAACATCACAACTCTTGCACTCTGCATGTCATTAAAAGTAGCACTGTGTAGGCAGTGCAAAGGTTTGCTGTCAGTGAAAGCAGTAGTTAGACTCCTTTGCATCATGGCTTCAGTGGACTCTTAAGAACCTGGAGGGCTGAGCAGTGCAATAAGTACAAAGCAAACAATTCCATAGGTAGAGGTTCTGGGACACTCTTCTGAAATGACAGGTTAATACTTTTATACTCTTGAGTCTGCAATAAGTGGGATCTAGTTGATTTCTGAGATTCCCCCAAGGTATTGTTTCTCTCGTCTCTGTGCAAAGTACTAAATGACACTAGTCACTTTAGCAAACATACCTCCTTTGGTGCTAACTTCCTAGCAAACAGGGTTTCTAGTAGGTCAGACATTAAAATCTTTCAAAATTTTTGGTTCTGCCCTTTAATTTTGATTCTCACTATAAATCTGAATAAAAGCAGCCAGAAGTACCTATGGCATGGCCTGAATGTTGGACCATCTTGAGATTTCATCTGTCAGACTAATTAGGGTATCACCCCTAACCTCAGTGTCCTTCTAAGTCTCAGTACATGGACAAAGGATAGATAAGTTTTCTGGCAGTGTAAACACATATGACCTCTGGTCCAAATACCAAAGGAGTACTTGCTAACTGAGGCCTCCTGAGCCTGGCTTTTACTATTCCTATTTTTTCTTTCTTTCTTTCTTTCTTTCTTTCTTTCTTTCTTTCTTTCTTTCTTTCTTTCCTTTCTTTCTTTCTTTTTCTTTTTCTTTTTTTTTTTTTTTTTTTTTTTTTTTTTTTTTTTTTTTTTTTTTTTTTTTTTTGTATTTTAGAGAATGGTCTATAAGATGTTCAGGGTCTCATCAGTAGATCAGACTCATAGTGATCTGACGGTTTACAGCCTGCCAAGAGCTAGGATAGAGGCATGTGCCACCACACCCAGTCTGAATTGCCATCTCAGTGTGTCATGGGGACAGGCCTGGCACTGCAGGCCTAGGGATTGAACCCTGGGCCCTGGGCCTGCTTGCAGTCACTTTAATCCACTGAGCTATTTGGCTCGTCCACTATTCCTATTTTTACTATTTCTGCATTCCTATCACCATCCTGTTCTTCTGAGCTTGGATGAGTATCACCACTACCCATCGGGTCCTCCTGTATGGCTTCTCTTGCCTGCGTGTCCAAATCTTCTGAACCCCCGTCCCTCTGACCAGGTCCAAAGATGTTCAAATAGTCAGGCACGGTCAGTGCAATGAGCACAGCTGTCCAGTGACAGTTCTCGAGTTTAGCTTCCTCATCACTGAGACACAGTATTCATCAGCACAGTTTGAAAGAAGAAAGGTTGAATCTGGCTTACAGTTTCAGGGCCTATGGGTTGTTAACTCCAGGGCAGAAGTATTGGGGCCTTTCTGGTTTCTACAGTGCACTTACCTTAAACTTAAAAATGGTGCATTGCTAGTAACAGAGTCTTCCTCAGTGATACAGAATTGAGGCTCACTAGATGCATTCCATTTTATTCAGACTTAATGAGGAAATCCTTCTCTAAATAATTGCACTAAATTTTTAACTGTGCTTGAGAAGCAAAGTTGTAGCTTAAGGTACGTTAGCCAATCCTGGCACACTTTCAAATAAGTGAAGCCCTGATGGTCTTGGAGCCATTTGGGCACATTGTGTGTAGCTCAAGGTATCAGCAGTTTGCCTTAGAGTATATGAATAGATTTATTTTTAAAACATATTCTTTATGAAATGGAAATATTAGTTAACATTTAGAAGTCAGCTGCAAAGGAACCTGACCCATAATTTAAAAATAGTAATTTAGGCCTACAGATTTTATGTAAACAATTGTTTTGCTATTGTTGTCACCCCTTCCCCAAACCCCCAGTGGGAGGAGAAAGAATTGTGGATTTCTCTTGTCTTCAGGATCAGGATGGACCCTGGGAGAATGAGGACATTCTATTATAGACAGCTAAAAGGAAGTTGGATTTTTACTGGGAGTTGACTCTAGTTAACATGAAGAGATAGAAAGAACATTTCATCAAGAGATCAGAGGACTCCCCTTGCTCATTTACACTGGAATTTCAGATGGCGTAGTGGGCTCAGCAGAGACCAAGCACACTTACTGTGGATGGGCATCACCCCACCAGGGCATTTGGAGGGTGATGGCAAGGGCCAGTGTGCCTCAGGTCTCCAACAGAATCTTTACACCAGCCCTCTAGGCCAAAGCAGTTTCCTGAATCACTGTGAGATGTTCTTAGCCAATAAAATATGGCCCAAATAGTGCAAAATATTTCCTTCAATTCTTAGCAGGCAGCATCTTTTTATAATTGATCATTACCTGTACTTCTTTCATGTTCCTAAGGTTTTGGGAACATTAGAAATTGGTAGAAGAAAGATGAATGTGTCACTCCAAATACAGAGAATGTTCTTTCTGTGTAGCCATTTGTTGATCAAGAGACTGACAACGTATTCCTGATAAAACATTATGTGTCAACGTTATTTACTTTATACGTGAGAGCAGGTATTGTTTTCATTTAATTCACTTATAACTACAATATTGTTTCTAGAGCATTTTATACTTTTACATCTTTGGAAGGTCTCTCTGATAAACATCTCCAGAAAAACTAAAATGAAAAAAAGATATTCTTAAACAGATAAGAAGTCTAATAAAAGGCACCAAAGCAAACTGGGCATAATGGTTCAAGCCTATAATCCCAGAACTCAGAAGTCTGAGGCCGTAGGATCAGCATAGGGTCAAGGCCAGCCTGATCTACATGCAGAAACCCTGTCTCAGAATGAAAAGAAAAATTATGGGTTGGGCAAGCAGCTCAGTGGTAGTGTGTTTGCCTAAGCAGGAGCCCCAGTACCACACACACAAAACCACAAGGATAAGGACATAACTGAAACGTTCACTGTGTACCATTCCTGTTTGAAGATTTTCCCCCACTCCATTCCCTTCCCATTGTTTACACTCAACAATGCTTTCTCTCTAGTTCTCAAGAACCTTCAAGTTCATAGAGTAAACAATAACAAGCAATGAAGTTCCCACAGTAAATACAAAATCTTTTAAAATGTGAAGATCCTCCTAGGAATACTGGTCCAGACATCATTTCTCCTCAAAGAACTGAAGCTTTTTTGGTACAGTTGACCATTAAATCAGATTGAGGCAAGGCAAATGGCACCTTTTTCCTGTAACTGTAGCCTTACCAATGGGTGCCAGAGAATGAAACAAACACCTCTTAAAAGTATTATCATTTGTACAAGTAATCTTTAATTCAGATCAAGAATGTATGAGCAGCTGTCTCCCTGTCAATCTGGAAATGAAACACTGGTTGGTGTCTGTGAAATCCAGAAGGAGTCACTTCTGGCAAGTTCTTCATTATTGATACTTTCAGAAGCCAATTCTAGTCTTTTAGCTGGTAAGCCTTAAGGAACTATTGAGATAAAAAGCATTCGAAGCACAGGGAAATTTAAGCTGCTGGCTGGACCCTTTTGAAAGACTTGAATTACAGCCCCTGGTTGCCAAGGACAGAAAACCATCTTAGAATATCTTGGATAACCATGGTATTTGTTTGATGGATACTGAAGATACTATAATAATTAAGGGAATAGTAAAAAATTGGCTGAAAAGCAAGAGCTGAATGTAGCTGGGATACTATTTCTTTCTCATCTCTGTCTTCCTTAGCCAGCAATCTTTATTTTCTTCCTGTTCCACATGGGTAGGACCATGACATATAGATATTCCTGAGCCTCATATCTTGAGCTCTTGTACCACAGCAGGATGCAAATCAATGTCTGATTCTAATTTTCAAAGTACTTCAGAAGAACTTGTATTTGCCCAGCTGGATCAGATGTCCAACCCTGACCCAGATACTAATGGACAGTAGGAGGCCTGGGGACAGCCTGATGGGCCCAAATAACAGCACATGAGTGAGGTCAGTGGAAGATGTTCCCATCAGAAGGGAGAAATACGTGGAAGAACTGTTCACAAATGCCCACTACAATCTATCTTCATCCTTTCAACCTTGCGTTTTGATTTGAGAAATTTTAATGGGATGACACTCTAGTTTTAAGAGAAGTGGGGCTGGGGAGATAGCTCAGTAAGATAAGTGTTTACGTGGAAAACTCAAGGGCCTGAGTTCAATCGCTGGTTCTTCAAAATAAGCAAACAAACCAATATATAGTTTTAAGAGAAGAAAATCATGTCATAGGTAATGTGCCCACCTTTGGCATTTGCAGTAGTATTCATTTGAGCTACCCCAACTTCACTTTGTACTTCCAGGTTAGTGAGTTATTTCAAATGTTATATTATTAATTTTAACATACATCTGTGTTATTTGCTGTCTTAGCATCCAACTCGTCTTTGGTGACAACACCTAGATTTTTTTTGGTGGTAACCAGTTCCTGCCTTCCTTCAAACCATGTGCTTTCAGTGGAGACAATGCTGTTGTTTCAGGGACAGATGCACTAGTCAATCGGAATGGCATCTTTCCCTGGAAAGTCATGGCTCCGTGCAGGTACTTCCTTCCTCTATTGGGTGTTTTCTGGCACTGAGACTATCTGGGAATTATTATAAAGCTACTGAGGACCATAGTTTGCCAGGATTTAAGCAACAGTAGAGTTATATGAAAGGCAGAGCAGAGCTGAGGATGGAAATTCCTCAAAACAGTTAAGTGTGGCCATGTCTGAATTGAGTAGTTAAAGAGACATTACAGTGTGTCCCTTGCATTCCTAAGCTCAACTTTTGGTATAGCCTGTTTGATTTGAGTTTCTGAACTTTACCACCAGTGTCCTAGAAAATGAAATTATCTTCATGAGTTGAATTAAAATTCATTATTTGTTCTTTGGCTTTACTACCTAATGTTCAGGATTTCTGCTTAACAAATTAGTACAAAATTTGATGGCTAAGGGACAATAATGGTCATTTTGTTATCATTCATAGTTTCCTTGAGTTAGGAATATGGAAGAGACTTGAGAATTCTCTGCTCAGTTGCGATGAGACTATGGCAGAGCTGGAATGTGGAAAGGAGAAGTGACAAGTGCCCGGGGTCTTGCTGGGCACCTCAACTCATCATGAAGTCTCAGTAGTTCCTTGTGGACTTTTTGGACTCCCTTACAACATGGCTGCTCTATAGAACTGAGATTGGATGGCATTTCCAGATTTCAGTATGAATGTTCCACAGCACTGGGTGCAAGTTGCTTCACCCTCTACCTTTGGAAGCTGCACAGTTTCTTATCACCACACTCTGGTCAACTGATTAATAAGAATGACCCATATTGAAGGGCAAAGAATATAGATGCCACCTCTCAGTGGAGTTACGTTGAAGAATTTTCAAGCATCTTTTAAACCCACCTATCTTCTGAGCAATTTCTAAATTGCAAGATGTATACCTATGATCAGAATGTACACTTAAATCGACTTCGTTTTGTGAAGACAGTCCTTCAGTTTATACTTTCAGGAGCTGAATTAACTCTTTTGGGTTATTAAATTATATGTATTTGAATTAAGTCAAGATGTGTAATGATGTTTCAGGCTCAGAATTCAGAATTTGATTTTTTCTAGTGATCTCAGTTTGAAGAGCATTGAAACATGTTTAGGTTTGTTTTAATTATGTATTTCACAATTGCTAATGTATTGACTTACTTAAGTAATATATTACTTAATAATATATTATTTACTTATATTAATTTTACCTTTCAGTATACGGTCTTAAGTCAGGGAAGCTTCCAGAAGTGCTTATTTTCAACTAGTGACTAGGTTAAGGAATGAGAACATCTTTTATAGACTCAACATCAAATAGCAATTAGCATATAGATTTGTAAAACTAGATCTGAGTTATGGATCTGTCACTTTGCCTCTATCATTATTGTAGAAATCCTCGTTTATGTTATCCAGTATCCTCTGTGGAGTTAAAATTCAGAATAAAGCTCTTCTCAACTTTCTCCCTGGTAGAAAAATTCTAATAGATCTCAAACTTTTTTTTTTTTTTCTGTTTGGAGTGTAGCAGGTAATCCATTGGAATAGAACCAGCAGTTGAGTAACTCATGCAAAGGTAATTTAGAGCAGAAATTAAATCTGTCAGAGTGGTATTAGATTTGCACAAGCTCATAAATAACAAATGAAAGGTCACAGAGCTGTGAAAATGGGGGTGTACTTCTTCATAAAGAGAATCTCATTCAGGATGGAATCCGCAGTACATATTCAGATAGCAGCATCATAAAATGGAAATGCAGCCTCTTTCCCAAATGTCTAGAACAATCTAAAGTCACGGTACACTCCAGAGAAAATGATCAGAGTCCCAGGAAAGACCTTTCATACTATTGGAGCATGTCCAGCATCATAATTCTGAAGTCAGTAGATTAAAGTTTCATCTGCTGACTGTGTGTAGTGAAAAATGTGACTCCCTCAAGCAGAGCCTGCTCATTGTTCAGCTGATTGGGAACGCTTGTCACTCAGCTTTCATGTGTCAATTCCTGGAAAATACTAATAGAATGAGTAGTGCTTCCTGATTGAGTGCAGGAAGGCAAGCATCAGCGATACTAGTAAAGAGGTCTGCCCATCCTGTTTTTCTCACGGAAAAGAGAGGTGGAACATATAGCCATGCCCACTATAAAGATAGACAAGTTCTCTTACTGTACATTTCATGCAGATGTTTGTTCTTAGTGTTGTATTTGAGCTTGACTTTTACAGGGAACAAAATCTGTAGTTGTAAAAAGTGACATCTAAGTCAGGTGTGCTGGCATGCCCTTGTAATTCCAGCTACTCAGGAGGCTGAGGCAGAAGGATCATGAGTTTGAATTCAGCCTCAAGGCAAAACAGTAAAAAGGTTTGGATATCTAACTGAGTGCCCCAGGTTTCAATTTCCAATCGCTCAAGGAAAAAAAAAAAATGTTTGTAGGTTTTATCAAAACTGTAGGCAACCAATTTGGGAACCTTCCTGTCTCTCCGAAGCTATTGCTGTTCCCCATTCCTTTTTTCCAATAATTTTCCCTACTCCTAAAAACAAATTAAAAGTTGTATTTCTTATATGTGAATGGACACCATGAAGAAAGTTAAGAGATCACACAGAAAATATTTGGGAATCATATACTGTATCTGATAGAATCTAAAACCCAGAAGAGAAAACAGAACTATTATACTTTAACAATAAAAGACAATAGCTCCATTTAAAAATTGTCTATGAATTTTGATAGAACTTACTCTGAAAAAGATATATGATATGAAAGCTGTTCTCAAGTTTCTTGAAGAATTCAAATCAAAACTAGTATTTCACAAGTTACATTTAACTAGGTTGGCTATTACCTCCCACCCTCATACTGGGGATGGGACTCAGGACCTTGCACTTCACAGGCAGATGCTTAAGCTACTCAGCTATCTCCCCAGCCACAAGCTAATAAAGCTTTTTTTGGGGGTAGGTGTATTACAGGGGATTAAACCTAGGACCTTGTGCTTACCTGGCAGGTGCTTATGCTACTGAGCTAGATCCCTGGTCCTTATCATTTATTCATTCATTCATTCATTCATTCAATGTGTTTGATACAGCAACTCAGACTCCTAGTGATCCTCCTATTTCCAGCCTCCTCAGCACTTGGATTACAGGTGTGCATCACCAACCTGGTCTCAGTGACCAGCTCAGAATGCCAGGGGTGGGGCTGGTGCAGCTTGCAAGTGGGGATCTACCCTTGGTCCCTGTAGTTGCCTAAGCAGGTGCTTAGTCTGCTGAGCTATCTTGCTGACCCTTAACTTTGTGAAAAGGAAAGAAAATAAGTATTGGCAAGGGTGTGGAGAAGTTAGAATACTTTTATATTGCTGATGAGAATGTAACATAGTGCCCTGTATTTAAACACTAGCAGTTCTCTCTTATTTTTAATTTTAGAGATATATTTCTGAAATGAATGCATAGCATAAGAATAATGATATATTGCACATTATAAAACATTATTTAAAAATTTAAAGGAAAATTGTGTAAAATAAAAATGAAGAAAGCATCAGTCATATAATAGTTCATTCTATGCTGAAATCAAGAAATTTATATTCATATAATTAGAATTCTCGAAGTAGAAAGGGGTAGGCAATAAATATTTAAAGTTTTGAAATTTCTGAATTTAATTGAAATTATATCACGTTTCAAAAAAGGAAACTTTTGCACAAGAAATTTGAATAAAATCATCCCAAAAATGAAATTGTCCAAAACTAATTATAAACAATCATTAAAGCATATATGTAAAAATAATTAGCTATTGAAGAATAAAAGTAGATATCATCTTATTCCACATTAGAAAAAAGAGTATGTGGCTGGGCGTGGTGGCTCACGCCTATAATCCCAGCACTCGGGAGGCTGAGGCAGGAGGACTGGTGTAAGTTCGAGACCAGCCTGGGCCACAAAAGTGAGCACAAGGCCAGCCTGAACTGCATAATGAGACCCTGTCTCAAAAAGAAAAAAAAAAAAAAAAAAAAAAAAAAAAAAAAAAAAAAAAAAAAAAAAAAAAAAAAAAAAAAAAAAAAAAAAAAAAAAAAAAAAAAAAAAAAAAAAAAAAAAAAAAAGAGTATGTAAGAAACTAGACTAATTAATTCAAAGGACTGAAAGAGAAAAAAAAAGATGTATTTGTGTGTAAAAGACAAGGAAGAAGTAATATAAAGTCAATGGAAAATGGAAATATACTTTTTAAAGTTTCTAGTACTAGGAGAAAATATCATGTCTTATAAATAGATTGTAAGTCAAAGATACAGTATAAACCTTAAAACAAAAATTAAGATTAAATAATATGCGGAAAATTAATTAAATAATAACTCGAGATTACATATTTCAAAACAATTCAACGGAGAAAAAATTTTCATGATAGTAAAGAATTACTAAGAATAAAACACAACATAAATACTGGAATGCCAAATCTATGACCAGCACTTTTAACAGTTTGGGGATATGATATCGCACAAAATTCTAGTATGTTGTGGACATAGACAGTATCTATGACACTTACTGGTAGTCAGGTGTCACTTGTATGACTGAGCTACTGCTATTTCCTTGATATCCGCCCTATACATCTGGACAGAATCATGACCCAGAGAGTGCAGGAGAAGTCCCATTTGTAGAATATGCTGTTGAAAAATATTTTGCTGCTGTGTGCAAAAGAATAATTGAAAGACTGCTTTTGTATACCTCTTTTTCTCCTGTGTTTAATTGTTTGCCCTATTTGGTGGGTTCTTTCCACTTTCCTTCATGGAATTGTGGTCATTTTGATCCCTTTCCAGAATGTCTTTAGCAGTCTGTGTAGGGTTCAGTTTGTCATCATGGAATTCTTTAATTCTTTGTCATGGAAATATTTCACTTCTCCATTAAACTTGAAAGAGAGAGCCGGGCGTGGTGGCGCACGCCTGTAATCCCAGCACTCGGGAGGCTGAGGCAGGAGGATCGGTGCGAGTTCGAGACCAGCCTGGGCTACAAAAGTGAGCTCAAGGCCAACCTGAGCTGCATAGTGAGACCCTGTCTCAAAAAGACAAAAAAAAAAAAAAAAAGAAAGAGAGTCTTGCAGGGTATAACAGTCTGCATTGGAATTTGTTTTCTTGCAAGACTTGAAATACTTTGCTCCATTCTCTTCTTCTTTATGTTTTTTGAGTTTTTTAAACTTTATTAATTTTAATGAGAAAGAAATAATGATACAATTTCAAAACAGATTAGGACAGCCACAATAATTAATACAATACATATTGTTCTGTTCATTGTAGTTGTTCAGAGTACAAGATACAGACATTATAACTTCTCTAAACACTATTAGTACAAATATTTCTTCTAGTTGAACTAAGAGAAAGTAGTTACATGTATAGTCCAATATTCCATAATAGTAGTGGATTATCAAAAGAACTGGCAATGTCGGAAGCTATTGACTTCAGCCTTTTACAGCTCAGCATATTAATTTAGCTTTACTATTTATACCTCATGGTTAGACTATTCGGCTGGATGGTTAAGACCCAGTTAAAGCAAGACCTACATAACAAAAAGTGTAATTTTTGTATATCACAAGGTCAGCCAAATCCCCTCAGGATTTACCCTGAAACTGAGTACAGTGTTTTATAGAACTTTTGCCAGTGTCAGCCATCTGGATGAGTCATGGCCATTGCTTGACCAATTTTCTCTCTGTGAAAGACTGAGAGAATGACTTCTAAGTGACTCTCCTTAGGCACACTATACATCATCAATCCCTTTCCTCTGTGGCCTCATAATTTCCTTGAACAGAAAATTTGGGAAACCACTGAGTTATAGGATGTTGAAGTACAGGTTCTCTTATGTCTTGAGCCCTCACTGACTCCATTCTCTTCTTGATGGCTTGTGAAGAGAAATCTGCCATTCTGATGGGTTTTCCTTTAAGTGTGAACTGTTTCTTTTCTCTAGAAGCTTTTATTATGCTGTTCCTGTGCTGAAATTCTGGGATCTTGAATATTATATGTCTAGGTGTGGTTTTAATTGGGTTAATGGTATTTGGTGTTCTATATGCTTTGATTACTCAATGTCAGATTGTTTCCACATATTTGTGAATTTTTTTGCTATTACTTCTGTCCATATTTTTTTTTTTTTTTTTTGTCTTTTTGAGACAGGGTCTTGTTATGCAGTTGAGGCTGGCATTGAGCTCACTTCTGTAGCCCAGGCTGGTCTCGAACTCGCACCGATCCTCCTGCCTCAGCCTCCCGAGTGCTGGGATTACAGGCATGTGCCACCACGCCCGGCCTGTCCATATTTTTTATATCATTTATATTGACACCTTTCTCATTGATGCTTATTGTTCATCTTTGCATCGTCTTGCAGATGTTGAATCATTTTTTTGTAGATCCTTCGTTTCTAAGAGATCTTTTCTTACTTTTCCACTTGCTGCAATGGTATCTTCAAGGTCTGAAAGTCTGTTTTCACTTCCATTGAAATAGTTTTGCCAGCTTGTGATTAATGTTTTAAGTTCCTCTATAGCAGTTTGAATCTGCTTCATACATTCCATTTCTTTCCTATATTGCTCATTCAAGGATTCCATCATTTTTCTGTTGTCCTCTATGTTTTTATTAGTGTGTCCTCTAGGAACACTTAGTACTTCTTTCATTATAGCTATTATTTCTTTTACTTCAGAAATTATTTCTGATTTTATTTCCTTTATACCTTTCTGTAGTTGTTCCTTTACTTCAGACACTATTATCTCAGATATTTCAGGTGTGTTTTCCAATTACTTACATGCTATTATCTCCTGTATTTGTTCTAGGCAGGCTTGGGGCCTGTGAACACATTTTGCTCCTTATCTTTCTCATTTTGTATAGCTCTTTCTTCTGACCTTTAGTGTATAGTTTTGGTAGAGTTCTTACCTTAGCACCAGATCTGGATCTACCAAGTTCAAACTCATTAAGGTGGGTGTGGCTTGGGTCTGGCTGCTGAGCACTTCTTCCTGCTGCAGCACTTGGAGGTGAACCCGCTGTGCCATTCTGGCAAGAAGTTCTATTCCTGGATCAGCTGGGTGGGTCTTGCCTCTTTGTAGCACTTTGCAGAACTTTTGCAGAGAGTTCTGCCACAGGGTTCCACACAGGACATACCGGGCCTGGACTCTGGATTGAATGAGGGACCATTGGGCCCCAGGTCGTCTCAGTCACATGCCAGGCCTGGGCTCTGGGTCAATCACTAGCAGTTCTCAAAGTCAAACATATAGTAGCTTTATTACCAGGCAATTCCTCTCCTGCGCATACTCTGCAAAATTTTAAGCACGTTCACTCAAAAAATGTACCAGCATCAGTTATAATAGCTAGAATATAAAAACTATCCAAATGTCCACCATCTGATGAATAAACAAATATGCCACAATTTGTAATGAACTATTATTTAGGCATAATAATAAAGGTTATAAAGTTAATGAACAACATGGGTGGACCTTGAAAACATGCTGAGTGAAGGAAACCAGACACGAAAGGTATATATGGGTTCCACTTCCATGAAGTGTTCCCCAAAAGCTAGGCTATAATGATTGTCAGAACACAGGGAGAGAAAAAGAACTGATTAGCAATGGGCACAGAGTTTCCTAATATGAGGTGACTAAAATGTTCTAGGGTAGATGACAATATTATGAATTACCAAATATCACTGAAATGTAAAATGGTGAATTTGATATTGTATGAATTTATCTCAGTAAAAAATTTAAGTAAGTTAAAAATATTTGTGGATTGTTGGGGATATAGCTCAGGAGCACAGCATCTGCCTGGCAAGTATAGAGTGCTGAGTTTGATTCCCAGTATTATTATTAATAATAATAGTAATAATAATGGGTGCATAAAAAGCACAGTTATGCCAGACTGTGGTTGTACCTTAGCAGCTGAGCATTGCCTATAATGTGTAAGGAACTGAATGCAATTGTTAGTGCAAAAAAAAAAAAAAAAAAAAGTAAAAAGAAATAAAGTGAAATTAATGTATCAAGATTATCTCTGAAGGGCTGGGGATATAGCTCAAAGACATGACTGCCTGCCTGGCAAGCACAAGGTCCCATGCTTGATCCCCAGTACTGAAAAAACAAAACAACAACAACAAAAAAAACCCAAAGATTATCTTTGACAAGACTGGCCAACTAGCTCAGTGGACTAAAGTACCTGCTCAGGCAGAGCGCAGCAGTGGGAGATCAGTCCTCAGCATGCTGATCCCCCTTGTGCCATGCTGGCTCTGCCCCTGGGCCCGCTGAGATGGTGACTGAGACCGGTGTGGTGACATGCACTTGTAATCCCAGCGCTTGGGGAGCTCAAAACAGGAGAATCACTAGGAGTCCCATATGTGTGTGAGACCCTGCAGACCCTGTACTAAATACATAAAAAAGATTATCTTTGTAAAGCAACTTTATCTTATGTATAATACCTGTTAAAATTTTGAACATATGAATCAATATTAAATGTTTCTAAAATACATCATTTTGTTACCTATTCTTTCAGTCCCCTTTCTAATAATACTTATACATAGAAAAGATGCAATTTTTTGTTTTTTCCAAAGAAGGAATAACTTTGTAAGTAAACTATTGGGAGAATTAAGATTATACTGCCTTACAAATTTAGAAATTTTCCATTAAACTCGTACAACTCATGATTAAAGAGTTTGAACCTTCTCAATCTGCACAATTGAGCCCAAGGAACCCAGCTTTTTTTTTTTTTTTTTTTTTTTTCCTATAAAGTGGGGATGTGTTTTGCTATAATTTGGGTAGGTTCCCCCTAAGGACCACAGGTTGCAGGCTTGGTTGTCAGCCTGTTGTGCCACCGGGAGGTGATGGCACCATTAGGAAATGGGGTCTGGTGAGATGCCCTTGAGGAGGACTAAGGAGATGCGGGAGTCTCGCCTGCCTTCTGTGTTTTTAGCTACTGATTACTGTGAGGTGGGGTGGTGCATTGTTCTGCCAGGTGCCCCCACCAAAGTGTGCTGCCTCTCCACAAGCCCCAAAGCAATGGAGTCAGCCAACCACAGACTAAAACCTCTAGAATTGTGAGCCCAAAATAACTTTTTTCCTTACAAGTTGTTTAATTTCAGGTATTTTGTTACATGGGTGGAAAACTAACACAGACACGTTGTTATGAATGGGGTGGTCATTCTAGCTGCAGCCTACACAGTCCACCCCCAGGAAGGCTCTGTGTGTGCACACACAGGACATGTACCCTGGGAAGGATGTAAGGGATGGCATGCTCCTGACTTCTGTCACATCCTTTGCATGACATCTAGTTAAAGCAGATGTGTAAGGATCATGGGGTTTAACAGAGGCCTTGCTGTGGTCATGGAGAGCTTGTAGACACGACTCCCAAATTGTAACTGAAAGTGCACTTATTTACCACAAAGTGTCAGCTCTGCAATTAAACCTGAATCCTGAGGTTTTAGTTTAGAAAAAAAAAAATTTAAGCATCAACATCTTTTGTCTTAAAAGAAAAGCAGTGACAGGTGTGCCATGGGTTTTTCACCGCTGTCATAGAGCGTAACCCGAGGCAATAGGTGGAAGGTCTAAAGACAGTGTCCATCCTGTTGCTCACTAATAAAGGTTGACAGAACATCACCTGGGCCTGCATGAGCCTCAGCCACATTCAATGCCAGCTGGCAGAAGTTGTCTCTTCCTCTCCCCTTCTGGCTTTGTCCCTCCCTTGTGACTATTGGCAAATGTTGGCAGAGAGGAGATGCGTGGATCCTGATTTTTCATACAGTACTTATGTTTTTGAAAAATTTTGTTTTTCTGAGTTAAGGAAAGCAAATTGTTTGCTGAACCAAGTTAATTTTCCTATATTTAACCTTCACCTAGAAAAGTATATTAGTTGATTTTGGACCATAACAAGAGGTCAGCATCTACTGTGTGAGAGACATGGTTCTAGTCCTCTACGTATGTCAGGTTATTTAATTCTCTCCGTGAGCTTTGGAGGTAGGTAGTGTCCTCATTCTGAAGATAAGGAAAGTGAGACAGAGCAGCTAAGTGACTTGGCCGGAGACTCTACAGCAAGCAGGGGTTGGAGCAGTTGGAGCGAAGTTTCAAGCCCAGGCAGTTTTAACTGTTAACATCTGTGTGCTACACATATTCAACAGGGGCTCCGAAGTGAAGGCGCAAGCTCGGTAGGTGTCTTGGTTATTTTTCTCTTCTTGCTGGGACAAAATACCTGACATGCAGAATTAAGGAAGGAAAGGGTTATTTCCATAGTTTGTGGAAGTTTCAGACCATACCCAGCTGGCTCCATGGCAGAGCAGCACGTGGAAGAGGGCAGCAGCTCATGTCGAGAAAAACAGCAAGAACAAAAAGGGAGGAGTGGTGGCCGGGAGCAGGCCTCTCTCCCTTATAGTGTATGCAGACTGTCTGCCCCAGGATGCATGTGCCACTCAGACCTCTAATCCCAGCACTGGCTCATGAATTTATCACAGCCTGTAGAAGCTGCCCCAAAGATACTGTGAGGCTGTGGAGGGACATCTGGACACAAACTGTAACATTAGGTAGTCATGCTGCAAAGGTTACCAGGAGGTTAAATCCAGATGGCATCCAGATGCACAGTGATTGGTACAAGTGCTGTACAGAGAGACCTTTAAATCAATAACTGGAAGGAATAACGTGGGTGAGAAATGCTTCAACAAAATGTGTCACTTGCAGTGCATGATATGAAGCACTACTGTTAACTTCCAGTTGTACTTTAAAGGAAAGAACAAGTTCGTTTTGGATGGGAAATTATATCAAAATAAAAATAGATTTCCCCAGCATCTACTCCATGAAAGAAATCAGTGTGATCCATTAGTCATGTAAGTGTGTTTAGCTGGAAATGCAAAGACACTTAGGATGTTTCTCTGATGGTGAGCAAGTTGTTCCTCTTTGCTAAGCTCACCTTCCTCCTCTGTAAAGCTGGAATAACATTACACCATGTGTATGTAAGTCACACGCCCCAAATGTAGGCATGGAGCATGTACTTAGTAAATGGTGGTAATGGTGAAGGCCCAGTGATGGTGAACCTGATAGAGCTTTGAGTGGTAACCAGCAGCCCACTGCAGCACCTGCGGGGTTTGCAACCACTGGAGAAGATACCAAACCTGTTAAGTGGGAGCATAGAATAAAACTTAATTTAAAGCCATGTATACTATAACTCTGTCTACTTTACAACTAAAATATGACCTGATGGGTGTTGGAAGTATCTTCGGGTGATAGTTTAAAATCTGAAATATCAAGAGTATCAAAATTTATCTTCAGGGCTGGCAGGATGGCTCAGCAGTCTAAAATGCCTGCTTAGGAAAGAAGCCTGCTTAGGAAAGCTTAGGCACCACAGGACTTAGGTTTGATCCCCGCCACAACATGCTGCACCAGCCCCACCCTCAGGGCAGGCAGGCCAGCCATAAAAAGGGGAAGAAGTTTACACACGCGCACATCTTGGCCATTTGTATCATTTTAAAATACCAGCAATTTTTCTATAACATGTCAAGTGTCATATGAAATAGGATTGGTGCGAGTTTGAGGCTACCCTGGGCTACAAAAGTGAGCACAAGGCCAGCCTGTGTAGCAAGACCCTGTCTCAAAAAGACAACAACAAAGGAGAAAGCCACAAACTGTGGGTTAAAATGTGTTCCCTCCAGATGTTGAAGCCCTGACCCCAGGTACCTCAGAATGTGACTGTATTTGGATATGGGGCCAGTAAAGAAGCAATTCAGATTAATTAAGTCATAAAAGTGGGACTCTAATTCCGTAAGACTGGTGTCCTTGTAAGAGGAGGGACAGGCACCAGAGAAGGTGATGAGGAGATATGGCATGCTGGTGGCTTTCTGCACACCCAGGAGAGAGCTCAGGAGAAATTAACCCTGCTGACTGACTTCCAGCCTTGAGAGCTGTGATAAATGCCTTTCTGGTGTTTAAGCCACTAGTGTGTCCTACTTTATCGTGGCAGCCACGGTGAAGTCTACCTTTCTTATTTATATTTTTATTTTGCTTTCTGATCTTTTGTCTCTGTATATTTGTGCTCACTTCTGTTTGGAATTTCACATGAGATGTTCATGACATCTTAACCTCTGACCTATACTGAGCTGTGCTGCACATCAGGAGGAGCTGGGACATTGGCTAGGATGCACGCAGGCTTCCAGAGGACACTCTGTGCCCCGGGTGCAGCATGGTGGCACGGGAAGCCAGAATGAATGTAAAGCAAGGCACTGTTGCACTCCTTTAAGATGATGCTCATCTCAGTTACTTGACAGTTACCTGAGCCAGGTAAAGAGACCACTGATATTTGCTCCTCTGTTTTCTCATCACTTTGTTCAACCAGATACTTAGCACTGTGCCTAGAAGTCATCACATTTATTGAGTGATCCAACTGCTCACTGTCATCCTGAAAACCAACTTTCTCAGGGATAAAACTATAATCAAAGGATCAGTGAGGTAGATCAATGGACTGAGCACTGGGACTGAGGTTGGATCCCCGGCACCACATGTTACCCTAGCCCCGCCCCTGGGCATGCTGAGCTGGAAACAGCATGGTGGCACACACCCAGAATCCCACCACTGGGGAGGCTGTAAACAGGAAGATCACTGTGAGTCCAAGCTACATAGTGAGACTGTGCCAAATACATTAAAAATAAATTGATTACAAAATTATAGTGGAAAGGTGGCCAGGTGGGCACGAAGCTCCCATGTTTGGTGTCATGTGGCTGTCACAGGGTGATAAGAGTGCAATTCTTTTTTCTAATAATTTGAATTTTTTAAAGCTAATGAACACATTAATACATCTAGAGATATATTGATATAACATTCATTGTTTGGTTTTAGTTCATCTTTTTCAAAATTTTAATTGTGATACTGTTGTGATACTATGCATGTAATATTGTCTTGTTCTGTGATTTTGAAGAACTGCTTACTGTGCCTGCAGTCTTGAGCCTGTCTACGTGGGCCGACTTCTGGGCTCCGGTGAATGCTACATTTTTCTGAATTCCTTGTCATACCTTTTATCTTTCTGTTTCGATTCATGTTGCAACGTGGTACTTTCTAGTATCTGATAGTGATACATTGATTTTCTCTGTTGAGTTTCTGATTTATAAGGTGTTTAGTCATTGCCAATTTGTTTCATAAACTAATTAAATTTTAATGCTATTTTAAAAATCTGGTTGGATATCTGCATTCACTCTGTAAACAAAATATCAAAATGAAGGCATTTTCCAGCCATATTAAAAATGAGAGGAATTACCTAGCCTGACTCTGCGTGAACAAGTGATGATGCTACCCAGAGAAATAGCAGGACGGAAGTAGGAATGACAGGAACCTTGGCGGATGCGAAGCAAAGAGCACATGTGCGTGAGGACACCAGTGCATCCGAGATGATGTCCTGTAAGCAGGACGGCTGAACTTGGTCACATAGTTTTGAGACAGAATAAAGGACAGAGTAGGTGCCTGCTTAGCACCAAGGGATAGCTTAGTCTTGCCAGTTTTGCTCACATATCCTGAATCAGATATAGGAAGAGCGTAACATTACTTAGTATTTAAAAATGTGGATGAAAAAGCTACATTACCTTGTTTTGAGTTGGATCCTCCACTGATTTGTTTGACTTCAGTTTATTCAAAATAAGTAAAGGATACCCTGTCTCATAGTGCTGTTGGGAGACTAAATTAATATTTATAAAGGCCAATAAACATTAATGTGAGTAAGGAGATTTTTTGCTGTTGAGAGAGTTGGCGCTTGAGAGGGTTCGCTTGCTTGTATTTCTTTTCTTTTCCAAATCTGAATGTCCATACTGTGCAGCTCTGCATGGATGACAGGGTCCAGTCAGGCGGAACTCTTGTGCCTGCCCCATTCCATTATCACGGAAGTGCTTCTGTGCTTTTGTACCTGACTTATTTATTGTTTCTCTCTGGCAGCCATCTCCTGGCCTCCTAGCAAAAGTACCTGGATTTCACTAAAATGCAATCTCTCTCCATACCATCTCTGCTGGATATTAGAAGGGCTTGCTAGTGACCTGATTAAGAATAGATTTGGGCTGGGATGTTCTCAGTGCGCCAATATCACCGTTACAGAGATTCCCCCGGGGCTCCCCACTCCCTTTTTCTGTGCTCCTGGGCTCTCGTCTGCCCATCCTACCCAGAGGGAGCTCCTCCAACCCTCCTGAGGATTTCTCAGCGGGCCACTGAGATGAGTCTGTCTTCCTGTTCCAGGTGCAAGCGCTCTCCCATCGCCTGGAGCCCCTGCTCTGGGGCCCTCTGTATGAGCGTCGCTTCAGCCTGCCATGGAACCTGGCCCTGCGTTAGCCTGGCTTCTGCTCCTGAGCCTGCTGGCTGACTGTCTGAAAGCTGCCCAGTCCCGAGACTTCACAGTGAAAGACATTGTCTATCTCCACCCATCGAGTAAGATGCGCTTCTCTTTGCTGCAAAAGTGTCACTTTATTTCAGATTAGAAGTGGGTTGAAAAGTCGACTGGAAAAATAAATAAATAAATAAAACAGGCTTTCATGCAAAGGAAATATCTGGTGGTGTTAATTGGGGACTGCTGTATTTGATCAGAAAGGTTTCATATTTTACTCCTGCTTTTTCACAAAGTGTTTGCTTTTGTTTAAGTCAAATTATTAGGCTTGTTTTCTCTGTCCCATGAACAGTCCCTCTGATTCTAAATACTCCTTCCTTTTACTGTCCCTCAGTAAGTTATCAAAGTGGACTGCCATATCCCTGGAGGATTGTTTGTAAAAGATCAGTCCTTTGGAGGTAAGATAATAGCTGCTCCTCCTCTCTGTGCATCCAGTTCTCAGTTTTGGCATCGTCGCATCGTTGCTGCCTGCCACAGCTTCCTGTTTCCTGTGCCTCTTGGTTTCCTATGTTCAGAAATTCTCCAGGGAACTCTTAACAGGGTGGATAGCCAGCTCTTTGCCCTCGAGTTTCTGATTTGCATATATCAGCAGTAAGATCTGTGGATTTTTGCTTACAGCAAGACTGTCAAGTCTTTCTGCTGCAGATATCCTGAGGCTCACCCATGGGGAGACACAGCAGTGGGACTTTCTTCTTTGGTCTCCATCTCTATTTGTCTCCACACTTTTTTGTCCTAGTGTGATTCTTCTTTACTGTTGTCCCTGTGGTGGTAAGAGTTCAGTCAGTTGGATATGTTCTGGCATTTAGTTTTTGTTCTAAGGTACGTTATTTTTAAAAATATTCTGCCCAATAAATGTTGTTCACATGGCCACTGGTTGTCAAGCATTTTGTGAGGCCTAGAAGGTATACAGGCAAATAAGATACAATCTTGGGATGGGGATATAATTCAGCAGCACAGAGCTTCCTGGCAAGCTCAAGGTACTGAGTTCAACTCCTGTTACCCCCACCCATGTCCCAAAGATATAATTTTATTTTTCAGGATCATATGCTTTACAAAATAAAGGCAGCAGCTACTAAAATGCCTTTGATCTCTCTTGTTTTTTAAAATGTATTTAGTACAGGGTCTGAAGGTCTCCCTACATAGGCTGGACCCATAGTGATCCTTGTTTTCAGCCTCCCAAGTGAGGGGTTATAGGTATGCACTACCACGCCCAGTCTCTGTCACCAGTCTCAGTGGACCTGTCATGGTCTATGTCTAGTTGTCCCCCCAAAGCCTCATGCAGTCATGGGGTGGGTACTTCTATAGACTGAGACTTGAGTCACTGGGATTATGTGATTTAGTACTGATCTAAAGTTTGAAACTTGATCCATCATCCCTGGGATTATGTGTTTTAAGTACTTCTGGGATTATAGTGTAGTCTAAGGCGGATAGGCTGAGACGGAGAGCCTGAAAGTAATATGAAGAGAGACAGAGAGACAGACTAGAGCTGTTGCTGTTGCTCTGCTGCCCTAATTGGTTGGCTGCCTCTGCTGCAGTTGTTGCTGTTCCACCGCCATGAACTGGATGGTCTCTGCCCTCTTCCACTCAGCCTTGGGCCAGCTGAATATGGACTGAAACCTCCAGTAACTGTGAGCTAATAAACCGTTCCTTCCTTCATTTTGAGTGTCAAGTATTTGTAACTAAGACAGGGCCCAAGGACCAGGGCTGGTACCACACCCCAGGGAATCGAACCCCAGTCCCTGTGCTCTGCCTACAAAGGGGCTTTAGTCCACTGAGCTATCTGGCTGGGCTTTTTTTTTTTTTTTAAGACAGGGTCTCACTGCATAGTTCAGGCTGCCTCTGAACTAACTATAGCCCAGGCTGGCCTTGAACTTGTGGCAGTCCTCCTGCCTCAGCCTCCTGAGTACTGGGATTACAGACATGTGGCATCACTCCTGGAAACTCTTTCCATCCTAGGGGGCTAGAATATTTCATGTTCATATGTCCTGATTTCACTAAGAAGTGGTTTGTCAAAGTGACAGGGACTTGAAAGCTGCCCAGTCTTGAGTGCTTCCTAGGCTCCTGATGTATTATCTAACTTCATGAAGATGAAATAGCAAGATGCTACAAAGAGTTTAGCATGGAATATAAGCTGTAGTAAATGTTTGACCAATGTTAAGAAACTTTTGAGGGGCTGAGGCAGGAGGATTACTGTGAGTTCGAGAGCAGCCTGAACTATAGTGGAACCCTGTCTCTAAAAGACAAAAAAATTAAGTACTTACTTCTTCTTTTCTAAAGTAGTAAAATACATTTCTTGTAGCACTATTTTATGGATTAGAAATGACAACATGAAACACCAGGCCCATACCTAATAGACCACCAAATGTCTATTTATGTTGCTGATATCATTGATTTAGGCAGTAGAGGAGGGTACTGAAAATACACCACATTTAATTTTGTAGAACTCCAGGGCTGGCAAGATAGCTCAATAGTCTAAAGTGCTTGTGCAGGCAAACTTAGGTAAAATCAGGGACTGTGGTTCGATCCCTGGTACCATATACTGCGCCAGCCCCATCCCTAGGGTGGGCTAAGCTGGCCCCAAAGAAAAAAGCCAACACATTTGTAGAACTCCAAATATGTTTTTTTTTCTAGACAGGGAGTAACTTATCTAGATTTTGACACTGTATCCTCTCACCAGGAAAGCCTGGTGCCTACTGATTTAGTTGCATGGAAGACTTACCTGAACACTTGCTTTTCTTAATAATAAACTTTAATGATAAAAAGAAAAGATACTTCTTGTGTGTTCTTCATTGTACTTTGTGCTTTTCTTTGAATACATGTGTATTCTGTTAGACTCAGCAAGGCAACACCCAGATTTCAGTGTCTTAGGGTTGAATACTAGGGCTTGGTAAAGTTCTTGTCACCTTTGGTGACAGACCCAGCAGTAACTGGGCTGCAGGGTTAGCCAGTGGCCACTTCTGAGGCTGTGAGTATACACAGAGTAGAGAGGAAAACTGAGGCAAGTTGCTACTTTTGTTTCAGTGGGGTAGCAGACCAGTGTCTGGACTGAGTGTCCCCATGTGGAAAGTTGATTTTAGAAAGGGGTCTTTGAAGAAAGAACTCTTCCAGGCCATAGGAGGGAATCAACTTTCTTTTGAAGGTGATAGGAAAATTCTGTTGATGTGACTTACACTAATGAAATAGAGCCACAGACTAGTTAGAAGGAAGTCAGCTTATAAAGAATTGATGTGGGAACTGAGCATGGTGGTGCATGCCTGTAATCCTAGCATTGGGGATGCTAAGGCAGGAGGATCACTGTGAGTTTGACACCAGGCTGGCAGCTATAAGAGTGAACACAAGGCCAGCCTGAACTGTGAGGCAAGACTCAGTCTCAAAAAGAAAGTATTGATGCAGTATTCTAGCATGAACTAAAAGTGTGGAGAAAGATAGAAGTTGTTCCTAAAGGAGATTATAAGTAGATGATTTGCCAGGAGGTTGGGCCTGAGTTTTCTATAGTAGTGACCATGCAAATTCTTGTTGGAGTGAAGTTATGCCCAATGGCTCTCTTGCTAGAACTTTGTTTGTTCTGTCCACTTCAAATCAGATAACTTCACACTTCTCCACACTATTTCAAAAGTTTATGTGCGATTTTCTCTTCACTTTTGAGTTTTTATACAGCCCTGGTCCTCTGCCCTTTAGCATCAGGACATGTTTAGGTGGAGGGATCTTTCTACCAATAAACAAGCTCTATGTTGAACATAAGCCATAAAAAATACATGAGGGAAGCGTAGATTTAGTTTGATTTTGAATTTTTTATGTAGTCACCTTGCTTTGTAGAAGGAGGCAAAGCAGCCGTCTTTGGGTCACTGAGCGGGCCAGATTCCATGAATGTTACATAGGAAAGCGCAGCACCTGCCCAAGGAGAAATGTGCTGTGGTGGGGGAGCTTGCTCTGCCAGATAGAAGCTCCTTTCTCACAGGCTTGGAACAGCCTTTATCAGTGATACTTGGGGTGAGACTGGAACTGAGGCTGGTGAAATTCAGCCATGACCATTGTCCTTTGCTCTCTGCTACTGTAAACTCTGAAGTTTCTCAGCCAAAGTAAATAAGTAAATAAGTAGATATAAATAAATCTGTATACCTTTCAAACCTGGGGCAGTGTTGTAAAAGCAATCTGCTCTGTACTATGTATGTGCTTGCCCCCTTACTTTTTTTTTTTTTTGAAAAGTGCTGATTTTCCTTAGCTTATGGTTAAAACACCTAATTAAAGCCTTTGAAATATGTTTCTTTAACCATGGTAAAGTAAAATAGAGCTACTTATTTGATTGTCAGACATCGTGCAAGATGTGGTTGCAGTGTAGTCTTGGCCTCCATTTCTTTTCATAGAATGAAAATCTTTTCTCAAAAAGGTTGAGTTTTACTTTGAGTGTACATTTTGAGCCTTTACTGAATTATGCTTGTCACAGAGCTGTGTCCTTGTGCAGGGTCTGCTTAGTGGCTGGGAGGGGCTGATGTGGTTTTTCATGGCCCCGTAGTGCTGGAGAGTTCAGAAACTATAAAGAGCACCAGGAAATGCATTTCTACTGGACATGTGTTCACACTGAAATGACACTGACATTGTCTTGTTGCCAAGTAGACTGAAAAAAAAGATAAATTCATTGGATTTCTAGAATTTTTATATTTGAATGTTGTTTCCAAAGTAATGGAAATTAATCTGGCAATAATAGAAAAAGGGTGGATGTGTTATACACTAGCATGTATTTTAAAACATCTGCTCTCACTACCTTTGCCGTAACTGAAGGCTTTTGTCCAGGCAAAAGTTCCAAAAGATGGAAACAAAGACTACATCTCTTTCAGTACCTTACAAGTGGGTTATGGTAGGTTGAACTATGGCTGACCATGTGAGTTAATGTGCATATTATTTTACAGGAAGTAACTGGGCACTTTGGTGTTTCTTTTCTCTTTACAATCATTTTCTCTTAAGGGACTAAGGACGTCTGCCCCGAAATACACAGTACTAAGCTTATTAACTCTGTGATCAAGAGCCAAATTAGATTCCTCCACAGCTGGGCCCACAACGATCTGAAAGTCTGCTTGCTCTGTAAGGCTTTGAAGTAACAAAGAAGAAAATAGCACATCTCTTAGGAATCGCTTTCCGTCCTTTAAAAAAAAAAAGAAAAGAAAAACCTCTTTATCAGATGCAGTATCAGTTAGCAAGTTACTGGAGATAGTTTGTTCATCTGTTGGCCTTTTTTTTGCCTAAATATTTCCAGAGGGAAGAATTTAACTATTTACTTGATTCGAACTGTAATTAGCCACCGCAAGAGGAGTATGTCTGGACAGAGTTGTTGCTAATCAGGAACTATTCATTAATCAGTACTACCTGCCAGCATGGCATTAACAGTACATATATATTATACACATATAATATAATATATTTTATGTATTATTAATGTAATAATTTTCCTACAGGAAAATACTAAGCTACAGTCATTGAGAATACCGATACGAAGTTGTAAAGTTTAAAATAAAACTAACCCAAAAATGAGCTCCTTGGGTTAATTGCCAGTGATACATGCTGATAAGCTCATTCAGAAATAAATGATCTGAAGCAAGCTTCATTTTGCTGCCGTAGTACTTTAGCTCATACTTCTGTTTAGATTTCAACATCCTTTGGGGTGCTTTCAGAATCCAGGCCTACTTGTGTTAGAAGTGACACTGTTGAATTTAATATGCCACTATTTTGTAAGAGATTGTCTTGAACATTCTAATGAAAATCCAGTTTGGGGAACAATACAGCTTATTCGTGTTTGGTCCTAAACAACTTTGTTCTCAAAGCAGTTAGATCATCAATCTTCATTCAGAGTTCTTAATTTATCTCATGGATGGGAAAGTTTCCAGGAATAACTAATCCAACACTCTAGCCAAAAATTTTGTTGGCCGCAGTGATAGACAGATAAAATTAGATGCTATAGTGAATTAATCATACAAACTGCAGTGGTATGATGAGCCTGCAGTCATAAACCTCAGTAGATGTGATGATCATGTTTTTGAGAAATGGTGTTCATTGTCGGATCCTTTAAGTCTAAAACTTTGATCATCCCACTTCTGATTTTATAGATACCTTAAAGTTAATAGTGAAAGTATTTTAATATGTCCAATCCAAAAAGTTTTCCAAAATATTTCATATTTTTCTTTCACAATGAGATATAAAAGTAATTTAATTAAAATATTCACAAGAATTATGAATGACATTTGTATTTGAGAATTTTTTTTTAAAGTTCTTCAGGCACGTCTTCACCAAAATAGTATCTTTTAGTTCAAATGTAAACGCACTTATGCAGGTGATGGTATGTAGAAATACAAATTACTTATATATAATTTCGCAAAATACTTCATTCTAGTTATGAAAATTGTGTGATTGGAGAGTGTTATCCCTACAGTGAAATTTCCTCATAGGAGTGAAGTAGCTATCTCTCAGTCACTTGCCATTACTGTGTGGGATGATCCATGCCTTTGCTATCATTCTGTTTATAAATTTGAATCCCCAGATACTTGGTGGAACGTAGAGCTCTCAGAGGGCCCCATAAAAAGGTTCAGTTGCTTTGTCTTTTTTAAAGTTTATGACTTTTGACTATGTAGAGTATTGGACATTGTCACAGCTCTGTGAATTATTGTAGCAAGTACATGGATGGGCAGCTCTTCTAGGCAAGGTGAAAATCAAAGTTATATCTGGCCCATAATTCTGCCCTGAAGTTGCTGCCTCCTCCTTCATTATTTTGATAACATACTTAATTGGCTCCATGTGGGCAAAGCAGCTCACCCTGACATGATTATTCCATCCATGGGATGCACAGACCCAGCCTTCTGCAGGGAGAGCAGCTGGCTCCTGCAGAAGAAGTTCTGCGGTTGTCAAGTAGGCCAGGTAATTTTACAAATTAAAAGAAGTTCACAAGTTTGTTTGTTTGTTTGTTTGTTTATTTATGCTTAAGTGAAAGGCAGAACTCTAGGTAGCTAAGCAAATGATTAGAGCCATGAAGCAATTTAAAGTTCATTGGTGAAAAGGACAGAAAACATCCTGGCCTGATAGTCCTTGCTGACCCCAGTCCTTGTGCTGGGAGGTGTGGGGTCCTCAGCGCTCTTCAGGGCGTGTCTTGTATGTTTCACCTCCTACCTGAGCTGACAGGTCTGGCAACCAATACAAGTACCTTCAGGGTGTCCCTGCTGACAGCAAGAAGACGCAGCTGGGAGGAAGGGTGGGGTGTCAATGGGAGGGCTCCTGGCCACTGGGTGTCTCCCAGCTCTCTGCCTCCAGTTCTGCCTATCCTACACTTGGCAACCACTCACCTGTACTCCATTTCCCAAACAATTTTATACTTTCAAAAATGTTACTTAAATGGAAAAATACAGTATATAGCCTTTAGGATTAGAGCCTTTTTGTTGTTGTTGTTGCTGGGAATCAAACCCAAAGCCTTACACTTGCCAAGCAGGCACTGAGCTATATCCCAATCCAGTTGTCTTTTGTTTTTTTGGACAATAATATTATTGATAGAGCAATAATACTCTGAAAATGTATCCAAGTTATTAAATATGTTAATAGTCCATTCCTTTATGTTACTCTCTAGTTTTTTGTGGTATACATGAGTTATAGTGTGTTTAACATCATTTAAAGACATCTTGGAGTCTCCAGGTTTGACCATTACATGCTGAGTATCTTTAATCCAAAATACTTGGGACCAGAAGTGTTTCAAATTTTGGATTTTTTGTTTTGTATTTTGGAATATTGGTACATGCCTTATGAGATATGTTACTGAAGAGACCTAAGTATAACATGAAATTTGATAATATTTAATATACACTTTATATAGAGACTAGAGGTAATTTTATAGACTAGTTTTAGTGATTCTGCATGTTCATACAGGCTGAATATATAAGGACAGGTGTGATTTGGGGGGATGTCATGTTGGTGTGAAAAAAGTTCCAATTTTAGAGAATTTTACATTCTAGATTCTCAGACTAGAGATACAATTGCTGTGAACATTTGTATTCAGCTTTTCTGTGTGAATGTGAGTGTTGATTTCTTGGGAATATATTTCACAGAGTGAAACTGCTGTGTCACATGAAACTTGAATGTTTAGCTTTTTAGGATACTGGAGAATTATCTTGAGAATCCTTTTTTTAAAAAAAATTGAATATATTTTCTTCACAGGATTCTGTACACAGTCTAAAAATCAGTCTTTCTTTTTGATTTTTGCAGCCACCCCATATCCTGGTGGGTTTAAATGTTTCACCTGTGAAAAGGCAGTGGACAATTATGAATGCAACCGATGGGCTCCTGACATCTACTGTCCTCGAGGTAAACTCCCATTGACAGATTGGGGTCTTGGAGCTGTTTATGTGTGAATAGCTCCACAGACTTTGGTGTATACGTGCAATCCTAACTGCTCCCTGCGTTGAAGGCTGTTAGAATTTTTCTTTTTCTTCCCCCCTTGCACCAGTAACTTAAGCCCAAAGACTGCCAGAGATATGAAAGGATCCACAGGATGTCCCCCTTTTCTCATCTTTGAAGTGCCACAGGAGATAAGTGAGACTTCTCCACCCCAGGGCCAGCCAAATGCCCTAGAAGAAGAGAACAGCTCGCCTGTTCACCATTTTTTGAAGCGTTAGTCATTGCACAGTAACTTCTTTCATGTACAGTATGAATTGATGCTCATATAAAGGTTCCATTTATCACACATCTTGCCAGAGACTGCTATCCTAAGATGTATGAAAGCAGGAATTGTAAATGTCATTATTACACAAATAAAAGTCCTGAGCTTCTTAAACTGTTAAGGTCCCTTTGAAGGATGAGATGGTACCCAATTGAAGCTTGAAATTTTGGATGAAAATCTCATTTCAAAAAGGAAGACCTATCATTTTCACATGTCTTTTAGTCTAAGAAATGAAAATGGTATTTATATTTGACCATGAGTCATTATTGGCTGTTTTATTTTGAGGAAAATGGACTGATCTGGTAGTAAGGTTGATGAAGATGGACATTTTTATCTACAGATGTTTAAGTGAGCAGTTAATGTACTTAGCTGTTGATCTAACTCAGTTGTTAAAATGACTGAACACATCAAATTCATTATTTTTCAGCATAGTGGAAGAGCACACATGTTCTACTCAGTGTATAGTAGTCTGCTTCTCATGATAGATTGGAATTGGCAGATGGATGTTAGCTACCCAAGCTGGATCTGTTTAACCTGGAGTCTCCACCTAACGTGCTCAGTAGGAAGCACTCCAAGGCCTAGGCTTTGCCTAGACCAGTGGCTCTTAGACTTTAGCTTGACCATCACTCCATGGAGGCCTTATAAAAGCACACATAGCTGCCCCTGTGCCCATACTCCCACTGTACCTGAATGATTCAGTAAGTCTGAGATATGCTGAGAGTTTCCATTTCTAGAGCCTGCAGGCAAAGATGTTGTTGGACTGTGGAACACACATCAAAACCCACAACTCTGCACAGATTGAGCCAGTGTCTCTGAATTAGGGTTGGGCATTTTTGGACATTTTTAAATGTCTTAGGTGATCTAATGAATAGTCAAGGGCAAGAACCCCTGGAGGTGAATCTGTCCTTTTGTAAGACACGCACTGTCATTTCTAGATACTTCTTTACCTTGTAAAGATGTGAATGGAGGTCTCAAAAGGTTCTAAGGAAGAGAAAAACATGAGACCCTACAGGCTGCTCAGTCAGCAGTTAGGTACTCAGGCGCATGGGTAACCACTGGTGGATCTGTCCCTGTAGCCCTCTGTAGTCACTGCTCATTTCCAGATGAGCCAGTGTTTGCCTACAGTTCTCCAAATAAGTATGCATGTTGCTAATGACCTGATTGAATTAGGAGGAAGAATTTTGAAACTTCCCTTGGTGACTAATAAGAATCAAAATTTGGTGATTGTAAACAATGACTGAAGAAAAATAAGGTGATCTGTGTGGGCTTCCACTAACTTTTGGGCTGGCTCCTGCTAGGACAAAGCTTACCAGTTAGCTTCTGAAATGGTTGCCACTGAGCACAGCAAGTGTACCAGAACTGTAACTTAAGTCCATTGGCGCTGCCGTAACAAGGATCTCAGGCTCAGTCATTTAGAAACAACAAGAATTCATTTCTCACAGTGCTGGAGGTTGGGAAAGCCAAGATTAAGGTGTCAACAGGTCCGGTGAGAGCCTAGTCTTCTTGTTTCCAAAACGGCGCCCTTATCTCTGGAGGAGCGGAATTGCGTCCTCACAGAGCAAGAGGCAGAAGGAAACATACCTACTTCTGTGAGTACCTTGACAAAGGTCCTAAAACCCTTAGGATTTAACTCTCTTAAAGATGCTAACTTTTACTATCACATTGATGATTTTTAATATAAGAATTTTGGAGGACACATTCAAACCATAACGAAGTGTGACTATATTTGTCTTAAACAGTTAACTTAGCAGAGATTACAAGAAAAAGGAGATGTGAATGGGTGCTCTCTACAGATGTCAGCAGTATACAACTGCTTCCCTGTTACAGGATAAATGGTGACCAGAAGAGGTCTGTCTGTCAGAGACTGCCTGTCAGAGAAAAATAAAGATCCAGCTCAATGCTTTTTCTGAGATCAAAATCACTCCATTCAAATAGATACTTAAAAATGTCACAGAGTGGTCTTTATGCTAATTTGTCCTCCATTTTATGCCTCCATGCTTATCTTTTTGTCCTTAAATTTATAGGGATAAATGAAAAGTCCTGCAGAAAAATTCATAACATAAAACAACTATCCCAGACCCTTTAAGTGATTATGAAGTGAAAGATAGGAATCTGGTTTCTTCTTCTGGGAGATAAGGTCTGACTGTATCAAATGTCGAAAATAGCAGGATAAAGTTCAGTGCCAATGGAAACATGGTGGGAAGTGCTGTGTTAAGGAAAGAGAAACCATTCGGGGCTGAGGTGGCCAGTGAAAGCTGCATGGGCTGGGAAGGTTGCAGCAGCCCTGCGACTGGGGAGTGGATGTAAACAGCTGAGAGGGAAAAGTCCTCTAGGAAGCCCATCACAGTGATGCTGTGGAGACAGATTTCCTGTGTGCTCCGTGGACAGGGAGAGACCAGAACTGGAAGTCGGTTTTTCTCAAAGAATAGTTAGAGCAACAGAACTCAGGACCAGATCATTTTATGGGATGATGTTGTATGCGTTGTTATTGTGAGGCTTTGAGCATCAGTTAAAGTCAAGTCAAGGCCGTAGTCTAAATAGAGGTGAAACCTTGTTCTGCCCTCTGCTTGGCCAACCCTGTTTCCCATGTGTCTTCCATTCTTTCTTTGAGGTTTTTCCCTGGATTTTTTTCTACAATAAAATACTACCATTTTATTGTAAGATTAAAATAGGAGATATCTTTACTGATTAGCCCTGAGTTTGTTTGGTCTACTTATCATTGCCTTGATTGGCTACAGGCAGGAACACCTAGGGGCTTGGCAGGGGTAGCTGAGATGCTGACCCCCAGAGCCTTTCCTGGGTTTTTGTCTGTTTTATGACATATTTAGTTAAGAGGTTTTTGTTGTTAATTTTATTTTATTTTGAAATGTAAAAATGGAAGCAAAAACAAAGAGAAAAAATCAGATACAGAGTAACATACAATACATATGTTATAGAGTTTCAAAATAGGGGTAGCTAATTAGCTATGGTTATTATATTGTCTATTTTTATTGTCAAATCTGTTGCTCAGACTAACAGATGCAGTTATGCAAGATTGGGAAAATAATTGAATATTGGAGTTTGCTTTCAAGAAATCTTATTATTTTCCTTGTCTTTTTGATTTAATTTATTTTAAAGAGATATAGTCACTGATAATTAGGAAGGGTACACATTTAGAAGGCCAAGGTAAGAGGTATTCAACCATGGCTTTTATATTACACATTGCTGTCCTCAGTGTAGTTGCTCAGATTACAGATGTCAACATGTAGAGTTGATTAATGTGAAAATTCTAAACATTAACAGCTGCTTAAACAAAAAAAAAACCTGATGGAAATTATGATTAAAATCATCTCAGCCATGTTATATATATACTTGCATGTTTTTTCATCTTTTCTAGTCTCATCTTCATTGTTTAATACTTAAGTTAGCTTCTTTCCATTTTATTGTGTCTATTAGACCTTTCAGGTTTTATTTATTCTTTGAGGTTCTTACATGAAGAAGAAAATACAATATTTACACATGTGGGTCTGATTTATTTCACTTATGAATATAATCACTAGCTGCTTCCACTAACCTATAAAGCTGTGGTTCTTAACCTTTCTAATGCCATGACCCCGCAATACAGTTCCTCATGTTGCGGTGACCACAATCCAAAAAATAATTTTGGTGTCTACTTCAAAACTGTAATTTTGCTACAGTTATGATTCAGAATGTAAATACCTGATATGCATTATGTATTCTCATTGCTACAAATCAAGCATAATTTTTTTTGACTTTCAATTTTTTTTATTGTTTAAATTTAACAATGGTTATATTACATATTTTCATCATCAGATCAGTTTAGATTAATACATATAGGTATATAAGATTGATCAAACAATTAAACATCAACCTTTCTAAATCAACATTACTTTTCTTTTTTCTTTTCCCCTTTATTTTCTTTGAAAGTTGACATTGCATATTGTCCTCACAACCATTCTACAGAGTACAGTGTGTGGGCATGACCCACCTCCCTATTGATGTTGCTTAGAAAAAAAAAAAAAAAAGAAAAGGAAAAGAATATACTTCTCTTTGGACTAAGAAGAAGCAGATACATACACAGTGAAATGTTTTGCAATTGCAGTGGGCCACCAGTGAAGCTTGTGATGTTGGAGGCTATTGAATCTAAGCCTCCTAAAGCTCATCTCACCAATCTAGCTCTGTGTTTCATGCATTGTAATTAAGGATTTTTTTTTTCTTGCTAGGTGGTCAAGGGCAAGTTGAAGCAAGACCTGTATAACAAAACATTCATTTTTTTTTGTGTGTATCTTCCAGGGTCAAATCCCCTCAGGATTAAGTTTGAGACCATAGACAGTACTTTGTAGAACTATTGTTAGTGTCAGGCTTCGGGATGAGTCACGGCCATTGCTTGGCCATTTTGCTTTCTGTGAAAGCCTGAGAGAGTGTTTTTCTCTGGGTGACTCTCCTTAGACGCACTGCAGTTCATTTATCCCTTTCCTCTGAGGTCCCATAATCTCCTTGACCAGGAAATTTGGGACACCCCTGAGTTATAGGATATTACAGCACAGGTTCTCTTATATCCTGGGTCTTTACTGACCATGAACGGCTAGGGCCAAAATATTGGCTATCCTTATAGCCCTTCTTTTTCTCCAGCTTTTGGTCTGTTAACTTACATTCTTAACCCTTCAGCAGAAAAGCTTTGTGATAGTATTACTCTATAACATAGGTACTTGAGCTTATCATCACTGGCTTTCTGAGTATCAAATATCTTTGACTTAGCTTGGCAGACAAAGCAGAAAACATATCAATAGCAAAACCATACACTTAGGTACACAGGATGAGTCAGATATTGGTTTCAAGAACTTTCAAAAGGTTCAGCATATTGACTATAGCACAATGTAACGCTAAAACTATGTTTGGAATACATGTCACTCTTGTCTTTTTGATATGTACTGCTCCTGGTGTAAACTCAGTTACTGTCATTCTTTCAAGAGTAGTACTTTAAAATAAGAGACTGGGCCAAAAACCATATTTTTGACAGGCTACAGTTTTGTATTTCCTTGAATTTCCAAATATCTGTGTCAAAATTGTGTAACTGCTTATATCAGATTGTATGGAAAGTTATTAGAATATCAATGATGGTCATAAAATATCAAACATAATTTAAACATAGTGATTAATCACAAAAACTATATTTAATTATATGTTGAGAAATATTTATTACTAATTCCAATAAATAACATTTCATCATGGCATAGCATAGGTTTAAATATGTATTTTCCAATGGCTTTAGGCAACCGCTGTATTTTAGTCGTTTGACCCCCACTAGAGTCGCAACCCACAGGTTGAGAACCGCTGCTATAAAGGCTTTGAGTTTTTCTTTCTTTATAGCTGGGTACTACTCCATTGTATAAAAATACCACATCATTTTCATCCATTCCTCAAGTGATGGGAATTTTGGTTGCTTCCAAGATTTGGTTATAATAAATTGTGCTGCTATAAACAAGGGTGCACATCTATCACTATTGTTTGATGTTTTCAGTTCTTTTAGGAAAATACCCAGAAGGGGAGTAGCTGGATTGAATGGGATTTCCAGTCCTACTTTTTTGATGAGTCTCCACACTGATTTCCGTGATTGTATCAGTCTACATTCTCACCAGCAATGAAAAGGGTTCCTTTTTCCCCAAAGCCTCTCCAGTTGATTTCTTTATGATAGACATCCTTTCCAGGACGATACGGTATCTCATTGTTAATTTGCTTTGCTCGAATGGCCAGTTCTGTGGATAATTTTTTCATGTATTTATTTGCTACTTCTTACTCTGGGAAGCATATATTCATCTCAGATGCCCATTTTTTGATTGGGTCCTTAAATTTTGGGGGCTGAATTTATTTTAGTTCTTTATATAATTTAGATAGACATCCTTTGTCTGAGTGATTGTTATGATTTTTTCCCCAATTTGTGGGTTGTCTTTTCACTCTTTTGGTGATTTCTTTTGACAGACAAACACTTCTCAATAAGATCAGATTCCAGTTGTTGATTCTTTGCAGTATTTCTAGTGCTTTGACTTTTGTTCATGAATGGTCTGCCTACCCCTATATCTTCAAGGTTTCCATTTAACATTTTTTTCCAGCAGATTTAATGTTTCTGCTTTGATGTTTAGATTTTTAATCCATTTTGACTTTAGTTTAATGCATGGCAGTAGACCCAGGTGTAGATGTAGTTTTCAGCATACAGAGAGCTAGTTTTTCCAACACCATTTGTTAAAGAGGCTATCTTTCTTCCAGTGAACATGTTTGGCCCATTTGTCAAAGATAACATGGGTAAGGACAAGCCAGAAAATTCAGTGGATTAAAGTGCCTGCTTAGGCAGATGTAGAGACTGGAGTTTGATCCCCAGAATGCTATGCCAGCTCTGCCTCTGGGACACACTGAGACTGAGGTAGCGTTGAAACTGGGTGTGATGGTTTGCTCCTGTAATCCAGCACTGGGAAGGCTGAAAAAAGAATCGCTGAGTCCAATCTATGTAGCGAAACTCTGTAGATGCTCTATTAAATACATAAAAGATAAAAAGATAAGATGACTAAGTGTGTTTGTAGTTTTTTTTTTTTTTTTTTTTTTTTTTTTTTTTTTTTTTTTTTTTTTTTTTTTTTTTTTTTTTTTTTTTTTTTTTTTTTTTTTTTTTTTTTTTTTTTTTGCATCTTCTAATTGATTCCATTGATCCTTGGGTCTGGATTTTTGCCAGTACCATGCTGCTTTTATCACAGTAGTTTTGTAGTATAATTTCAAGTCAGGGATTGTAGTGCCTCTGCCTTGCGTTTGTCGCCTTTGCTATTCTAGGATTTTTCTGTTTCTAAATAAATTTTAAGAATGTTTTCTCTAGATCTGTGAAGTATGTCAATAGTATTTTGACAGGAATTTCACTAAATATATAACAATTTTGGGAGTATAGCCATTTTCACAATGTTGATTCTTCCTGTACAGAGGCAAGGAATATCTTTGCATTTTCTGAAATTCTCTTTGATCTCTTTTTTAAAGAGGGTTGTAATTTTCGTTGTATAGATCTTTTTCAGTATTAGATTAATTCCTAAGTATTTCAGATTTTTGGATGCTATTAGGAAGGGTATTGTTTCTCTAATTTCTCAGTGTGTTTGCTATCTGTATAGAGGAATATTCTTGATTTTTGGGTGTTGACTTTGTATTTTGCTATGCTACTGAATTCATTTACTTATTCTAGAAGCTACTTGATGGAGCTTTTTGGATCTTCCAAGTAGAATATTATGTCATCTGAAAATAATGATAATCTAACTTCTTTTTTTACCTATTCTTATTATTTACTTCTTCCCTTGTCTAATGGCTCTACCTAATGATTCCAGAACTGTATTGAATAGGAGTGGTGATAGATATCCTTGTACCTGATAGATATCCTTGTACCTGATTGGAGAGTAAAAGCTTTCCATTTTTCTCCATTTAAAGTTATGTTGGCTGCTGAACTGTCATAGATGGCTTTTATCAGACTGAGGTAGAAGCCATCTGTTCTAATTTTCTGTAAGGCTTCAGTTATGAATGAATGTTGGACTTTGCCAAAAGCTTGTTTTGCATCTATTCAGATGATCATGTGGTTTTTTATGTTAGTTCTATTGATATACAGTGTAGTACACTTATAGATTTGTGTATGTTGAACAATCCTTGTATTCCTAGGATGAAGCCTACCTGGTTTCAGTGTACAATCTTCTTGATGATTTGCTGTATTCTATTTGTTAGTGTTTCATTGAGGATTTTGGCATCTATGTTCATGGGTAAGACTGGCCTATAATTCTATTTTTTGATTGGACCTTTCTCTGGTTTCAATATCAGCATAATACTTGCATTCAGGAATGATTTTGGGAGTATTGCTTGCTTTTTAATTTCATTGAAGAGTTTGAAGAATATTGAGAATAAATCTTTTATAAATTTCTTGTAGAATTCAGCTGTGAATCTATCAGGACCTGGTATTTTCTTTGTTGGTAAATTTTTTCTTACATTTTCAATTTCATTGGCTGATGTTGGATTCTTCAGAGTTTTTATATCTTCTTGAGTTTTGGCAGTTTGTACCTATGTAGAAATTTATCCATTTCTTCTGTGTCTTCAATCCTGAGAGTAAAGATTTTCAAAATAGCTGTTGATGATCTTCTGAATTTCCACAGTATTTGTATTAATTTCACTTTTAATCCCTTATTGCTTGAATTTGAGTTTTTCTTCTTCCTTTTGAGGGAGGTTGCCTAGGGTTTATTAGTTTTATAGACTCTTTCAAAGAACCAGCATTTGGATTCATTAATTTTTGTATTGTTTTCTTTGTCTCAACTGCATTAATTTCTGCTCTAATCTTTATGTTTTCCTTCTGTCTTTGGGCTTTGGGCTTGGTTTGATCTTTCTTTTCTAGAAGGTTCAGGTGCAGCATTGGGGTATTCATTTGTTCTCACTCTGTTTTCCTAATGTGTGAGTTCGCCACTATTAATTTCCCTGAGAACTGCTTTCTTTGCATCCCACAAATTCTAGTAAATTGTGTTTGAATTTTCATTGGATTGTAGATTGTGTTTAACTTCTTGTTTAATTTCATCTGTAACCCAGTGGTTGCTGAGGAGGGTGTTACTTAATTTCATATGTTTATGGGTTTTTATGGTTTCTTTTATCATTTATTTCCAGTTTCATTGCATTGTAATCAGAGAATGTGCATAGGATAATTTCTGTTTTCTTGCATATACTTAAGCATGACTTATGGACTAGTATATAGTCTGTTTTAGAAAACAACCCATGTGGAGCTGTAAAGAATGTGTATTCAGGTATTGTTTAGTGGAGCACTCTGTATATGTCCACTAAGTCCATTTGTTCAAAAGTTTGCTTCAGTTCTGCTACTTCTTCGCTAATTTTTTTTTGTCTGCTTGACATCTTTTTTGAGATAAGGTCCCTGATTAAGATTGTGATACTAGTCATTAGATTTTTTCATGTCCTTCAAAATTTGTCCTTCAAAATTTGTCTTACATAGTTGAGTGCTCCCATATTTGGTGCATACGTATTTATGACTATTATCTCTTCCTCTTGTATTTTTCTCTAACCAGTATATGTTGACCTTTATTATCTTTTTTGATCATCCTTGGTTGGAAGTTCAGATTGTCTGTGAAGAGAATAGCTATGCCTGCTTTTTTCTGAAGTCCTGAAGTATGTAGTATTGTTTTCCATGCTTTGACTTTCAGTCTATGAATTTCTTTATGGATTAAATGTGTTTCTTGCTTACAGCATATTGTTAGATTGTGTTTCTTAATCTACTCTGCCATTCTATTTCTTTTAATTGGTGAATTGAGTCCGTTTACATTAGTGGTTATTATTGATATATATGTTTGTCATGTTATTTTCCTCCTATTGGTTCCCCACTTTTATCCTGTTAATAGTTTTAAGGATTTGGTGGGTTCCTTCTGTTGTTGTTCTTGGAATTGTAAGTATTTTGATTCTATTCTAGAATATGTTTTCTAGAATATGTTTTAGTTGTTGGTGTAGGGTTGATTTTGGTTGTCATGAATTTCTTTAATTGGTGTTTGTCATAGAAGTATTCCAATTCTCTATTAAGCTTGAAAAAGAGTTTTTTCAGGGTATAACAGTCTAGTTTGGAATTTGCTTTCTTGTAGGACTTGAAGTACTCCACTCCATGCTCTTCTTGACTTGATAGCTGATGTGGAGAAGTCTGCTGTTATTCTGATGAGTTTTCCTTTAAATGTGATCTGTTTCTTTTTTTCTAGCAACTTTTCATATGTTGTTCTTGTGTTGAATTTCTAGGATCTTGATTATTGTATGCCTGGGTATAGTTTTTATTGAGTTGACATTATTTGGAGTCCTATATGCCTTAGCTATTTGAATGCCCAATTGTTTCCCCACATTTGGGAAGTTTTCTGCTATGATTTCTGTCCATATTCTTTTCCTGTCATTTGCTTTGCTTACATCTTTCTCACTGATGCCTATTAGTCCTATTTTGTTCATCTTTGCATCATCTTCCAGCTGTTGAATTATTATTTCCTGTATCCTAGTTGTTTTTAAGAGATCTTCCCTTACCTTTTCACTAGCTACAAAAGTGTCTTCAAGGTCTGAAAATCTATCTTCCTTTTCACTGAAAATGGTTTTCGCTAACTTTTAATAGAGTGCTTAACTTCCTGTGTATCTCTTTGAATCTGCTTCATGCCTCCTATTTCTTCTTTATATTGCTTATTCAACATTTCTATCATTTTTCTACTGTCCACTATTTTTTAATCAGTGTCTTCTTTAGGAACACTTAGCAATTCTTTCATTATAGTTATCATTTCTTTTTTTTTTAACGTGTGAGATTACTTCTGATCTGATTTCTTCTATACTCTTCTGCAGTTGTTTCTTTACTTCATTTGCTATTATTTCAGAGATTTCAGGTGTGTGGCTTCCAATTTCTTCTACACTGATGTCTCCTGGGTTTGTTTTAGGGGGCTTGGAGCCTAAGAATGCATTTTACTTCTCATTTTTATCATTTTCTATTCCAGGGAGAACTCTTTATTTTGATTTCTGTGACAGCTTTTTGTGAAAGTTTGACAGGTAGCTGTATCACTGTAGTGAGAGCTTCTCTGTAAAGAGTCTGTCTTTTAGGTGTGTCATCGATTCTTGTTTTGTGTATGTCCCAATATTTTGCCTTCTCTGTTGATTGAGAGTTGTTGGTTTCCATTTGGCTCTGTTCTCCATCTTTCGGTGTAGGGTTTGGTGAGGTTATTACCCAAGTGCCTCCTGATATTAATACCCAAGGGAGAACATGTGATTAAGGCAGATACAGTTTCCTATTTACAATAGTATAATTAGCATTACTAATAACAGCTAATGAAATTTAGAAATTGGCACACTTTAGAAACTAGTGGGTTTCTACTTTAGATCATAGGAACAAACATAGCTGTACGCAAAGCAGGTCTGAAATTGGGAATTTATATTTAAATTAGTTCCACTGAGTTCTGTCCGATCACCTCCCCTTCATGCACCTGGAGTCTTCCATTCAGACCTAGCTCAACCCAGTTACTTGCTGCCACTTCTATGCCTTAAGAATGTGTCTATAGGCCTGGGCCTTGGTCTGGGCTCACCTGGGCCCAGCAGTACACCTCAGCTCACTGCATCTAGATCTAATGAACTCAGACTCTACTGGTGGAACCAGGCTTGTGTCAAGTTGCTGTGTTTGGCTCCTTCCAGCTGAGCCCAGACCAAGTGGACCCACTGCACCATGCTGGTTACAGTTCCCAGGGCTCCTACCTGATAGGCGAGCAGAGGTGGAGTGGGTCCACTGGGTCCTCCTGGCTGCTGGTCCTGTGGCTCCTTCCTGCATAAGCCCACCAAGGTGGAGTGGGCTCACTGCACCTGGTAGCTTCATATTTAAGTAAGTTTTAATCATTACATAATTAGACATAACTTGTTAAAGATGAAAACTTATTTTTCATGTGCATTTGATCTAATCCAGTGGTGACAAAGTTAGTGCATGTGTGCCACAGCAGGCCATTTATATCATTGAAAACTGTAAAAGGTTTGCCATAACTGATCTAATCTATACAGAATTAGCCCATATGCCTAATGACTAAATTATAAGCATTTTCCAAAGCTAAACTCAAGTGGATAACTATGGAGATAGAATATATCAAAGCAGCTGACTACCATGGAATCAAAGACTTGTGAATTATCACATGACTCAACATGCTCAAGTTAGCTTGGCCCTGAGTAGAGCCACTTCTACAGCAATGGGGACTAGAGGTTTCCCTTTGGGTGGGCATGGTTCTGCATACGTATAATCTCAGCATTCTGAAAGGATGAAGCAGAGAGCTTGCAACTTCGATGTCGGTCTCAGAAACAGTGAGACTCTGTCTAAGGATAAAAATAATTGAGGATATAGCTCACACAAAGGCTCTGGGCTTAATACTTAGTACAACAGGAAGCAAAACAAAACATAAAGTTGTGTTGTATAAGTCCGTCCTCTTCCACTGCTCTACTTTTGTCCGTGGAGGTTACATATTTGGTAGTTCTGCCCATGCTCCCTACAACTGAGAATTTAAGATGCCTGATCTAGTGGACTGCTTATAAATCTGTTCAATTTTCTTGACTTTTATGAACCAGAATGAGAAAGCATCTTGAAATGCTATATGAGAGATCAATTGCAGAAAGTAAAATAAGAGCCGATTGCCACATTCTTGGATCCATGTCATTTTTCCATGCTTTTCTCTATGCTGCACCTTGAAAAGGGAACCATATAAGTGTTTACTATGAAATTGCGAAGTTAAATGTCTAGTCAGAAACATTATAATTTTTTAAAGACTTATTTTGTAGCAAACACCTAAGCAAAAATTATTATTCTCCTTCTTAATTAGGAAGTTTGGTTTTGTCCTTGTAAGACAAACTCTGCCTTAGAAATGATTGCTGATAGAAAGTCACAAGACAAATTCAGCAGTGGAAGATATGTACCCTTTTGGTTCCAGCTCCTTGCTGCTGTTTTTCTGTGGAAGTGAGTTAACGAACACATTCCGTGATGGCTGTTTCTAGGTCAATTGTCTGATGGCTCCTGATATAAGCCAGAAATATTTGTGGTCCCTAACCCAGGGTTATGAATTTCCAGCAAGTCCTTCTTTCTGCTTACTTTTTTTGGCCACAATATTCCCTGATGTAACCTTTTTATTTTAATTAACCTAAAGTGACATCCCTCCCCCTTCTTAAGTTAGGATTTGGCCCTTTGAGCATTCTATCATTACACCAAGGCATCCCTCAACCCCATAAGGACCCAAAGCCTTGTAATTTCTTATAATTTGCCTTTTAACTTTCCCTCTTCCCTAAAATAGGGAAATCAGTACACTATGGGCCCCTGGAATTTTCCTTTCTGGAGAGTTCATTGGTGCATTAAGAAAGGTGTTGATAATATTTTGCTACTTCTGACTAAGCAATAACTGGTTTTCAGGTTATCTGCCCTGCCACAATGTTAGACAGAAGTCTTAGATTTCCCTTTAAAAAGTAAATTTTAATTAAAGGTTGAAATACATTCAGAAAAGGAAACAAATCACTGATGTACAGTGACTAAAGTGCCCAGGCACACATGAAGAACTACCAAGGTGTCCTGCCATGGTACACCGCTCCACAAAGATAATATCGTGAGTGTTCCACCAAAGCTCTGTGTAAGTGGAGCCATGAAGAAGGTGCTCCTTGTTTTCGAACAACACATAGATGTATATGTGAAATGAGCTCATTCTTTGTGTATGAACATCCAGGTCTTTCTTTCCTCACAGATGTATAGTGGATCACTTTATAAATGTTCTAAGTTTCACCGATCCCACCGTTGTTGCACACTTGTGTTGTGTCTACTTTTGGAATACTGTGAACATTTTTACCCATGTCTTTTAATGTACATATGAATGCACACCTGCCAGGTCTACCCGAGAAGTGTGATTTCCAGATATGGGGCATGTAGGTGTTGGCCTTACCAAGTGCTGCCTAATCGTTTTAAAGTCCTTGTACTGATTACGCTCATACCAGCAATGCACACAGTGCCAACTGCTGTAAACTTGCCAACACTTAATATTAACACAGTCAAAGTTAGTGACATTTTTAAAGTGTTAAAATAAGTAACTACCAACCCTGAATTCTACCCCAAGCCTGTTAGACTTGCTCCCCTGGCCTTCTCACCAGCCCCAAACTCCTGTCTAAGCATCAAGCACCCTGGAGCCTGAGGAGGTCTCTGCCCTACTTCTCTGGCCCTTGGCAGGCCTTTCTGCGTGGCTGCTCAGCCTGTGCGCCTGTGCAGCATCAGAGTCAGCAACAGCCTCAAGGGGAGCACAGGTGCAACACTTCAGGCTCCACCAAGTGAGGTCTTCTGCCCCCCACCACCTTTCTCCTCAAATGCTGCCTGTCGTTTGGCTCTCCTGTGCATTAATACAGATGTTTGTTCTCTCAGTTTATTCTGCTGCTTTCTTTTTATTCTGTTTCTTGGTGAGATGATACAAACTAATCCCTCTCAGCTAGCACAGTTTTCACAGTTCTTCTTTTTTTTTTTTTTTTTTTTCTAGGCTGCAAAAGATTTATGTTTTGCACCTGTTTGTTAAGTCTTAGCCCACCAAAGGTGAGACACAAGCACACATAAGTGCCACTGTACAATGCAATGCGTCCTTCACAGTAGTCAGCCATACAGTGGTGATCATAAGGAAAACCGCAGTTGAAATAGAAAAACTATTTTCTGTGTTTATTAGAAAGCTACTTCTGAGCTTCTAGGGGTCAAACCAAGGGCCTCGTGTTGGGATTAAAAATGGGATGTTCCCAAGAATCTAGGGAAGCTGCTTGGCTGCCAGTGACTGCCACTGTCTTCCGGCATTCCAGCGACCCCTGAACTTATTGAGTAACATGCAGTGATGAAGAACGGCAGGACTCATACACAGGAGATCTCAGCTTTTCCACAGTGTTTGAAATGTTTTTGTATTTCTTTGGTTTCTGCTACAAACTTGCTGAAGTATTTATCTTTCTCCTTAGTTCTTAGTTTAAGACCTTCTTAATCAAGGGTATCTCTAGAGTAATCATCTTTAATCATTTCTCTTGCCCCTAAGAAAATCCACTACCCTTTTTATTTTCTGCATATTGTTTATCTTCTTTGATATTCACATATTTATCTCTTTTTCAGATCTTTCTGCCCTCTGTCCAGTATTTCTGGCCTTAGAAACTCTATTTACAAACAAAGCAGCTTCTTTATTATTCACTCATGGTAAATAGGCATTCATCATGTTTGGAAATTCAGAATTCATAATGATATAACTCTTCTCTACAAATTTGATATCACATGCATGTTGTTCACCACTCCCAGTCTCAGTCCGTGTCTCAGTGTGCCGTAGGGGCAGGGCACAGCATGCTGGGGGTTGAACCCCAGTCTCTGCGCCTGCCTGAGCAGGTGCTTTAGTCTGCTGAGCTATCTGGCTGGCCCACCAACAAACTTTTAAACTTATCTCACCTTCTGATACTGACTTTTCAATAGGAGAAATGGAGCCGTCATAATCCAAGTATCTGCATCCTCGACTATCAAGGTCTTCCTTTTCTAAATCTCCTCTTCATTTCAGTGATTCCTTAAGATAGTGTTCATGCTTCAGTTTTTTAATATAGTTAAAAAATCTTCTTGCAACAGCTTGTTCAAAACTTAACATTGTCTTCCAAAGTAATGCTTTCCATCCTCAGATTATAAAATCAGAATATAGCTCCTTTACTTTTTTACTTATTTGTTTTTATCTATTTGTGACCTTCTAGTGTTTCTCTTTCCTTTGGTCTTCCTTTTGATGTTCCTTTTGATATTATGTTGCGCTTTTTCTTTTTCGTCAGTGGTCGCGGTTGTATGGCTGAGTCACTTGATGAGTCTGTCTGCACACTCTCAGGTACATGAGCAAATTTCCTCACAGGGTTTCTTTGAGTCCATTTAGGTAAGGAAAGTACACAGTGTGTTTTAGGTGATCTGCTACCAGATGAAGAGCTTTCACTTTGACTTTTGATTTCTTGAGATGACATTAGCTAACAGGATCCAGTCCTGATTTATCCACCATTTTTTCTTGGTCTTAGAGTTTCTCCTTCAACTGTGCTGCAGGAAAGCTCACAATTACTTTTTCATTAAAACTTACCCAATAGAGCTGGCCAAATAGCTCAGTGGATTAAAGCATGTGCAAGCAGCCACAGGGGTCAGGGGTTCAATCCTTAACCCTGCCATGCCGGCCCTGCCCCTGGAGTGCTCTGAGATGGCAATTGGGACTGAACATGGTGGCACATGCGTATAATACCAGTTCTTGGGAGGCTGTAAACAGGCAAATTGCTATGACTCTGATGTCGTAGTCAGATCCTAGACACCCTGTAGACCCATCCCTAAAATAATAAATAAATAAATCTCCAACAAACTTTTTTTAAAAATATATTTAGTACAGAGTCTACAGGGTGTCACTACATAGATTGGACTCAGGGATCCTGCTGTTTTCAGGCTCTTAAGCATTGGGATTACAAGTGTGCACCCAGTCTCAACCGCCCTCTGAGCGCGCCCTGTGAGCGGGGCCAGCACGGCACTCAGGTTATCAAACCCCAGTCCCTGTGTCTGCCTAAGCAGGCATTTTAGTCCACTGAGCTACCTGACTGGTCCACCAACGAACTTTTAAATCAGAAGTTCCATCATAGTATAACAGATTCAACTGTTTTTAGGCACATGGAGCATATGTAACCTACTCAAATTCATAATATTTTTGTGTTATGAATTAGTCCAGTGATTTTCTAACAAAGCAGTGTCCTTAGACGGGACCCATCCATTTTCTGTTTTTGCCTTCTAGGTTTTACTTTAACTACTGTTGACTGTGAAGTCCTATTCATCCTAACTGTTCACTGCCTTTATATTCCTTTCTATGTTTCTGGCCCTTCCTTGGTAATATGTATGTTACTTTCTGAATGTCAGTGATTTGTTTTCAAAAGAGAAGTTTGTGAGGGGCATGGTGGTACATACTTACAGTCACAGCACTCAGGAGGCTAAAGCAGGAGCCTCACCATGAGGTCCATGGTGATCTCGCTTCACGAAGACCAGTCTGAACTACATAGTAGGTCCCTGCTGCCAAGACCAAAAGAAGGTGTAGCACCTGTACTTTAGAAGTATGGGCAACTTTCTGAAAAGATAGGAAAGGCTCTGACAGTTTCTGCATGAAGTGCTGATGACAGAAAAGAGACCGGTTCCAACTTAATGAAGTTGATGAACACTTACTTTTAATTTCTACCTCAAGGAATTTCTTATATGGGACAAGAGAAGAAAAATATTCCCTTTTAAGGAATCTATGCAGGGTCATTGATAGGAGTGGGGAAACCAAGAGAATTATCTGTTTGGGTCAGCGCCCAAGGCCCTGGAATAATTCCTAATTAAGACCAGTTTTAAATAATTCAGCTCTGTAGCTCAGTTTGTAGTTCATCTTTCATTTTGGGTTCTTTTTTCTTTCACTTTCAATTTCATTGCACTTTGACTTAAGGCATAATATATACATATGCAATGTGATTGAAAAATACAGTGAATATTTAAATTAAAAACTCACGACAGTAAAAGCCACATTGCTGTTCTTCCTGCCAATGTCTTCCTCCTCACAGGAAACCGACTTATTTCATTGTCCTTGCCATTTTCTTGACTGGTTTTTCATGTCTTTATTTGCACTATCATGACTACCATCATGTCCTGAACTGATCAAAACATTAGCTTCTTGGGGCCTGGGAAGATAGCTCAGTAAAATAAGCCCTTGCCGGGCAAGCACAAGGGCCTGCATTCAATCCCTGTCCACCAAAAACAAAACAAACAATAACAACAACAAAAGTAGCTTCTCTTTGTCATCTTGACCTTGGAGAAGATCCAGGAGTCGCACAGTGCCAGGTCCGGAAGTAGAGCAGATGAGAGCACACCGGAATCATTCCACTGAATGGCACTTGGTGGCAGCATTCATTTGCAGGAATTCTGATTATCGCATGAGGATTCTCAGAGAGGCTATTCAGAAAGTGGCAAGAGTGAGGATGGCACGAGAGTGCTAGGAGTGAGGGGCTCTTCCGAGCAGGATTAATGGCGATCTGGGGTATGCGTCGTAATTTTTAAAAATTTAGACATTCACGATGTATTTCGATCGCTCCTTATAGAACAGGGTAATGGCTTTCTGCAGATGGAGCACAGCCTAGAAGCAGAACCCAGATGAAGAAATGATCATTTGTAGGAGTCATTCACTTTCTCCACTGTCATAGGCTGGGTCCTATTCCTTTCAAATTGTGTACTGAAATCCCAATCTGTAGTATTTTAGAATGTGAGTGCATAGAAAGAGGATCTGTAAGGAAGTGATTCAATTAAATAGAGTCATTGAGCATAAGAGTGGCATCCTCAAAGGTGGGTGCCAGGACAAAGGCATGCAGGAAGGGGAAGCAAAAGGGGAGAACTGGCCACCTACCAGCCAGGGACAGAGCCCTGAGAAGAGAGCATTCTTGCCAGCACCTTGGCTTCATACTTGAGCTTCTAAAACCAAGAAAATGTTTCAGTCAGTCAATCTGTGGTAGTTTTTATGGCAGCCTTGGCAAACCAACACAGTTAGTGGCAAAAAAGCCAGCTTTCAACTTAAAAAGTCACTCATCATACCAAGAAGACCTCCAGTTGAGTAAACAGTGAAAGTAAAGTGTTCATCAGATGTTTATTACAGTGAAGAACACCTAAAAAAGATCAACTGGAAAAGAGGAGCACCTACAGTTCTGGAGTCTTAAGCCCTGACTGGGTCCTGTTGCTTTGGGGCCTGTGGCAAGGCAGTGCGGCATAGCCACCAGGAAATGCAGATTAAAACCAGTGCAGTGTCACACTGTTCACCTGCCAGAATGCCTGAAAAAGCAGCAACAACACTGAATGCTGATAAGGACAAGGAGAAACGAGGTCACTTTTATGTTTTTGTAAAATGGTACCACCACTCTGAAAAGTGTGTCACTTGCTTGAATAACACAACATGCAACTGTCGTCCAAACCAGTCAACATCACGTACAAACTTCATTAATAATACCTTGATCTGCAAACAACCTTGATGTCCTTCCAGGGGGTGAGTGGTGAATGCAACTTGGGTCATTCATACTGTGGGATGTTACCCAGCACTCAACATAGATCAACTGCTGATACATACAAGGAGCAACCCAGATGGATCTCGTAGGTCATACTGAATAAAAACAACCCCAAAGTGGTGCCTGCTCTTGCAGTTACTTTTTTTTTTTTTTATCATTCTTAAAATGACAAAATTTAGAAGGGAAGCACAGAGTAGTGATTCCCAAGGGTTGAGCAAAGGATAGTGACAGGGCAGAAGACTTGACTTTCAAAGGTCAGATTATCTTTGTAGGGATAGAAATATCCTCTATCTTAATTGTTTTGATGGCAATGCCTTTATTGTGATATCGCACTATACTTTCACCATACATTGCCATATAGAAAAACTGGGTAGCAGGCACATAAAATCTCTGTGTATTATTATTAATGTGAACTTATAATTATGTCAGATTTAATTAAAAATAACAAAAATAGCTGGACGTGGTCATGCACGCCTGTAATCCCAGCAATTGGGAGGCTGAGGCAGGAGGATCTATGTGAGTTTCAGACAGCCTGGGCTTCAGAAGTGAGCTCAAGGCTGAACTGCATAGTGAGACCCTGTCTCAAAGAGATAAAAAAAATTGGGGGATCATCCACTCGGACCCCCCCCTTTCTGACCCCCTCAGACAGGAGCTTTCTTTTCCACAATAAATCTGTTCTGCTCATTAAAAACAAAAATAGCCATCACTTTAAAAAAATAAAGGTCAATTGTGCCAAGACTAAAAAGTCCTAATCTAGAAGGAGAACTGTATAGCAAATAAACCTGCCAAGGAGGACTGTGGCAGCCTAGAGGGGAAAAATTAACACTGGCATAGTTGAGCAGTTGGGAGAATAATCAGGGAAGATTTTACATAGTTTGTCAATTTGTATTATCTTGAAGAATAGCAGGTTTCCAGAAGTGATAGGAAAACGTCTTCTGGGCTGTGCAGGGAATGCACACAATGTTTCTTGAAGAACAGTCAGAAGTTGGGGTGCAGCATCTCAAGGCTGTGCTGAGCTGCTCTGGCCTTGTTCGAGGAGAACCTTGAATTGTAAGTGGTGAGTTTCAAATGTGAAACTCTGAATTGGAAATGTCACAGAAGGTATCAGAGAAGCTCAGCTTTAGGAGCAGGGAGGGCACACAAGTCTCCCTGCCACTGAGGGGCCCAGTGCTTCTAGCACTGCAGCAGGCAGCACTCTTGGGCAGTGAGTTGTTAGTGCAACAGAAGAGTGCCGTGGTTGAACCTTTGCTTCAAGAATGTGTCTGGTGGTTGTATGACACTCCCTTTGAAAAGAGGAGAGGGAAGAGGTGAAAAACCAAAGACAGATGAACACAATAGTGAACAGTTTCTCCAGAACTGAAGAAATGTAGAAAGGAGACATTTCAGAGAACATAGAAACTGTCAGGTTGGCGAGAAAAATCGGAGCTGATTTCAAAGATTCTAGTCCACGTTACGGAGGAAGATGAAGGTGGCCTATCTCAGATCTCGTCCTGCGGCAGGAACACATAAAGATGAATAGCCATGAGGAAAAGAGAGAAAGAGAGTTTAGTTTGGGGCATGTGAGGTGTGAGGTGACACCAGCAGTATCCATGAGATAGTTGGAAAAAGGATTCTGTAGCTTAGGAGAAAAAAAGTAGAATAAAGATGTGGCCTCGGAAGTCTGATGAGGTCAGTGGGGTGAGAAGAATTTCAAGGGCAGGTAAGAATATCAACACTTGGGTTAGGGAAAGTGGGAGAAGGGGAGAGATCAGAGATGTGAGAGGACATCTAGAAGCATATCCAGGACAGGGAATCCCACAGAAGACCAGTTAAACCTAGAAGAGCCCAGGGCCACAGAGAGATTCTCCATGGTTGTACATGAAAAAAAGGAAATCCAAGCCACAGAAAGATCCCACAGGACCACTGTCAGAAAAGGAATGATATTTGCTACTGAGAACAGCCACTGTCTGGGTGTCTCATACAGATGTGAGGAGCTGTGTTCAGGAAGGATTTAGGCCAGGTAGATATCACTAGCCTTTCATTTTTCAATGTAATTTGTAGTATTATTAATTTTCCCCTCCCATTCATTTTCTTGCACTTGGGGAATTGCTTTCTAGTGTCAGAGTCATATGAAATACTCGAATGGTGAGCAGGCCTTCTGGTAGAGCTGAGCATTTGTATTATCTAACTCTAACTCAAATCATCTTATGCATAGCTGTTACTTGCACTTTCTTTTACTGGAAACTGAATATTGGTGAGTCAATGAAAATGTGGCTTAGCTTTGTACTAGTTTTAAATTTCCCAACTAGACTATTGTGTGTGTGTGTGTGTGTGTGTGTATGTGTGCGCGTGTCAGAGAGAGAGAGAGAATATGTGTATGAACTTTATTGGAAATCATATTTTGTGTTTTTCAATTGTTGATTAAGCTCTCTTTCTGGTTTTCTGATTTTGCTGTGAATCAAAGATTTGTTTCACAGCTTCTGGCAACACTGTACAGTTACAGAATATGAGATCTTAGAGACCAAAATTAGCCTGGGAGAAATTTAAAGCCTTTTTTTAAAATCTTTCTGATAAAAGTCTTTGAAATCGTTTTAGTGTGAAGTTATCAGCAGGCTTGATTCTCACATAACCTCATTACCAACCCAAGGCTTCCTCAGAATGCATGGCGGGCAGTGCTCTCCGGCTCACACCAGCAAATCACCCCCACAGTCCAGCTTAAGCCACATGTGGTCCGCCTCGCTGTGCGTGGGAAATCCTGCCTGCTGCACTGCACATCCTTAGAGATTCCAGATCACAGTGCATGTCCAAGGCCCTCATAAAATAGGCACTGAGGAAACCAGTGTGACTTCATTTGAGCATTCCCTGAACATTTACTGCACAACATTAACCTTTCCCAACTCACCTAGGGGTTTTGTAAGATAAGAAGTGGAATGAATATTTTTGAGGGGTCGATCCTTCAGAGTTGAGGTCTCTACTGCTGGAGTGAAGGCAGCGTCCTCAATATGTCTCTGTCTTTGTGAATCCGACTTACCAAAAAATAAAAATTCTTGCCCATAATCTTCTCTGACCTCCTTTGTCTGCGTCAAGTGGCAAGAACTGGCTTAGCTGGGTACTTAAGATGTACACGCTTTTTACCAATACTTTTATTCAGTGGAATAAGCTCCATTTGATAGATCAATAAGGGAGAGTGTGTGGACAGAAAAGTATGAATAAGAAGTAGTAATATCAAGTTCATCCACTGTTGTTTTAAGACTTACTTAAGGCAAAATAGTTCATTACTTGGGGACCAAACCTAATTTTCCAAACTGAAACCTTGTGGTGATTTACTTATTCCATAAGAGTATGATCTTATCTTCTCAGATTTACATTTGGAGCCATAAAACCCTGGCAGCTGCTCCCGGTTGCCTGGATAGGGGGAGACAGGAGATAAGAGCATTCCTATTTTTATTGCCCTGAGGAGCATCTGAAGTTGTGGTGGGGGTGGGAAAGGTATACCTGCTGTGGCCATAAATGTCCTCCGAGGGTACTAAGGAAATAAACCAGTCCTCTTTGGCTGATATGGTAAGTCTCTCAGACTACTGGCCTGCCAAAGCCCTTGAAAGCAGAGAACTGCCTCCTTTTCTTCTGAAAGCCATTACTTAAAATAGTCTTAGGCTTTGGGAGAAATATTGCTGGGTATAAAACGTTCAACTCTTTACTCCCAGGATAACCTTACTTACCCTACACTTAGTGAGCTCCATGGAATGCTGAGAAAGGCCCTAAAGGCTGCCTTGCCCTGAGTCCTATGAACAAAATGCCAGGCGTGGTGCCCTGTGGAGACAGCATGGAGCGGAGGTGTTTACCCTGCTCTGCCCAGGCTGCCCACCGCAGCATAGCCCTGGCAGAGGTGCCCCCCTTTCCCGCAGTGAGAGGCCACTCAAGGTCCCAGTCAGGTGCAGGTGTCTGTGAAGTCAGGTGAAACCCCTGAGGTTTCTGACTCCCAAGATGGGTCAGCATGGTCCTTACTAGTTCATTCTCAGTACCTGAAATTCTTACGCTTTCTTCTTTGAACGTTAGCACTCTGGTTAAAAGCTGCCAACATCATGACAGAAGCTGGAAGAAGGAGTTTTTATTGCCTAATAAATAATATCACAGGAGGGCATAATTCCATATTAGCCACTAAATATCCAAAATGTATAAAGCATGCAAAGTTGGGTCTAAGATATGGATGAAAAATAGCTCAGTGACATTTCTAAAGAATTATTCATTTCCTTTTTTAATACAAAAATAGACTAAGAACTTTCTCTTCGATTCCAAGCTTAGAGAGCTGAATACTGCCTGGAGGCCTTAAAGCATTACATTGACAAAGCCATTTTTCTTAAGTTTTTTAATTACCATTTAAACATTTCTGTATTTTGGGAGACATTGCAAACTTTCAGACTCCTAAGACATGGGGGAATCTCTGTTAACATCCATCATGGCTATCGTCTACTACCCCAGAAAGACATGGAAGTCCTGCCAGGAGAGGCAGAGCACCTCAGCTTTGGCACCCCTGCCTTGTTGCTGTGGCCTTCCCAAAGGCAGCCTAGGATGCAGCTGTGCTCATTGGCAAGAAGTTCTTTGTTCTATTTCTCTGGGTAAAATGAATCCATTTCAGTCCTACTTCTCTGGGTAACATGAATCCATTTCAGCCCTTGAGTGGAAATATTTATTACACACACACACACACACACACACACACACGCAGGCACACACCAACCTTTGTTGTAGTCTTTCATTTTCAGCCATTGTTATCTGGCTTTTTTTTTTTTTTTTTTTCTTCTCATTACCAGGGATTTAACTCAGGACCTTGTGCTTGCCAGGCAGGTGCTTATTCTACTGAGCTATCTCCCCAACCCCTGGCTTTGTTTCTTTTAGCCTTGTGTTCTTTGAACTTTTTCATTCCGCCTTTTCCTGAAAGTTACACTGGGAGTTTCCCTCCTAAGTAAGTCCCTAAACAAAAATCAGAACAATGGCTAAGCTTGTACAAAACCAAAGAGGGATACCACTATATCTTGCTGTACAGAAGTCACAGTGGGCAGAGAGACCACTGTTCCCTGGTAGACCAGCCTTCTATGGCAAAGCGCAACTTATCAGGGCGATCTTTGGGGTTGGACTTAAGCCTGTGGCCCTGTACCTCCTATGTGCTGTTAGACCTATGTCCACACTCCTGCTGCGTTCCTTCTAGGCAAACTAGGCTGTAATTTGCCATCTCAAGTAAGGCATATTTTCTCCCTTGACAGAGACTCGTTATTGCTACACTCAGCACACAATGGAAGTCACAGGAAACAGCATCTCAGTCACCAAACGCTGTGTCCCGCTGGAAGAATGCTTGTCCACTGGCTGCAGAGACTCAGAGCACGAAGGCCACAAGGTGTGGGCAACAAAGCAAGTGACAGTGCAGCAGCTGCTCTCTCTCCACCTTGCCCGCTGCCAGGACTCAGCAGTGGCTTCTCACCCCTCCCCCAGAAGGCTGCCTTTTGATTGTCTTTACGTCTTGTGCAAAAGCACTCCCTTCTATCTGAGGGCCTGGAACAGCCACCGTGAATTGCATAAGCACACACCAAGAGGACATAGAGATGGCCATGAGTACTGTACTTTGTTTGCTCAGAGGGAAGAGGAGCAGTGGCCGCTTGTGCCCATGGTGGGAAACATTGCAGAAGCGCCAAGTCCCTTCACTGAGAGGACTGTGGCGATCTACCCTGATAACTGAAGGGAGGGTTCAGCTCTTTCCTGTGATGCCATCTAGGGAAAGTGGCCGTTGGCTCCTGCATCACAGGTAGCAAGACACCTAGCTTCTTGTGGCTTTGCTCTTAGTAAATGTCATTTAATGGCTGGTGAAAGAAGCACTCTATGTATTAGGGGTACCCTTGGAGGAGTTTTTATAAACTGAGAGGAAGGTGGCCTGACTCATGGGACATGGAGTGGTAAATGCCAGCCTAGTCTCTGGGTGATGGCTTAAAGCTAGGTCACACATCAGTCAGCATTTATTGGATGTTTGCCTTCTTTTGTCAGGCCACTTTCCTGGGGCTTGAGGCAGATACCACCCTCAGTCCCTCCCACCCCCATGAGCACTGTCAGAAAGGGCTTTTTAAAAAAACTTCTTACTGTGCAGTTCAGACTTAGAGTGACCCTCCTGTTTCACCCTTTCCAGCACTGGGATTACCGGCCTGTGCCATCACACCGGTTTTGGGGATAGCACAATCCACCTGGGCTTCCAGCGCTGCACAGCATGTGGTACCAGGGATCAAACTCCAGTCCTTGCATTTGACAGGCAGGACTTAGACCACTGAGCTAGCTCCCTGACCCAGAGGGGGTTTCCTGTCTGTTAAAAAGGCAAGCCTATAAATCCAGAACTCTGGGAGGCTAAAGTAGGGGAATTCTAAATTCAAGACCAGCTGAGGCAACTTAGTGACATAAGGAGATCTTGTCTCAACAATAAAAAAAAGGCTGGGTATATAGTGCAGTGCAAAGACTCCTGGCCCAATCCCTAGTAGCCCCCTCTGAAACATCTAATTTTTAAGTACCTTTTCAAATATACTAAGATTAAATTTTAGAATATGCTCTGCCTGCTTATTCCTGGTTCGAAATGTGAATGGTCAAACCAGGATCATTACCTGTCCCCTCCAGCCAATAGGGCTGGGCCTACGGGCATTTGCGTTGTCTTTACCAATGAGAACGCTCAGGATTAGCGATGCTATATTGTAGACTCACATCATACATCTCATATGAGACAGAGACAGAATTCAAACTCATTTCTCATCTCCAGGCCCTTTTGTCCATGTTGTGTTGTCTTCCTACTGAAAGATAACCCAAGACTCAGATCTCCGCAGGATAGTGATGGTCAGGCTGCTCACCACTCTGTGGCATTCGGTCATCTGGAATCTTATTAAAAGGGAGATTCTAATCTCTAAGTCTGGGGCAGGTTTGAGATTTTGCATTGCTAATAAGAGCCTAGCTAAAACTGAAGGTGCTGGTCTGTGCTTTGTGCAGTCCCTCCTAAAATGATTTCTGTCAGTAACTCTTGGTTTTTTTCTATCTGATGATTCAGGCATAAAGCAGTAGAAAATAGGATTCATTTCATAAAGGAAAACCCTTCGAAGAGCAGCTCCCGCATGAGAATAGAGATAATTATGCTGATAGTGATAATGAAAATAAGTATTCAGGTTTAAATTACGTGGGTTGTTGCCATTTCATTTTTACTGTCAAAACCTGGCAGAGGAAGATTTATGCTGACAGTTTCCTCCGGTTGTCAGAAAGAGCCTATCTGAAAGAGGAAAGACAAGGTCCAGAATCGCTTCTTCTCAAGAATGCATGAGACCTAGGAGGGATGCAAAGCTTTATAAGAAACATCTGGTATGATATCAAAAACATAATCCTGGCTCCTTGAAGTTTAGCTTGAGGAATTTTCCTTGGAGCCTGCTGCTTGCAGAGACTACTGCCCATCCTAAATGGAGATTTGCTGTTTCCTTTGTAAGCAGGAATCATTTTCATTTCAGTCTTGCCATGAGGGAGACCAATTCTGCCATCTCCCCGGACTCCAGCTTCCAAGACGTGCTGGCTTCTCATCACTCTCCTTTCTCCTCTTCTTTTAGGTCTGCACCTCCTGCTGCGAAGGAAATATCTGTAACTTGCCACTTCCTCGAAATGAAACTGATGCTACCTTTGCCACAACATCTCCTATAAATCAGACAAGCAGACACCCACACTGCATGTCGGTGATAGTATCCTGCCTGTGGGTATGGTTAGGACTCACATTATAGCAGCCCAGCAGTGCTGAACACAGCCATGGTCCTTGGGACCTTGATATTCCACCACCATGCATGAGTCACTGGCCTGACAGTAGTTACACGTGTGAGAATGCTATGCTCACGGACATCACTGAAGCCAAGCTTTACCATTAGCATAACCATGGAGAACAAACATTGTTTGAGTATTGTCATTTCCAGTTGGAATAAGACCCCACTGAAGCCAGCCTGCCTGCAGGAGAGACCATGAGTTCTCTACCACAAACCATCTTTTCACTCCACAAGATATTTATTGCAACCTGAGGTTTTTGATTTAGAATTCATGCATGAGCTCTGCAGGAGGTCCTGGTATCCTTTTAGATGGCACAAATATATGTTATATAGACACATACAGGTTCTTTTTTTTTTTTTTCAGGAGAAAGCTAAACACCCACATGTTTCACTGCAATGGGTCATTCCCTTATAGCTTTAGTAGTTTAAAAGTTTAAGCCCCAAAGGAATGGACTGTTTGCTTTGAAATTCTGACTGAGTCCTTGGAAGGATAATAAACAACTTGCTCAGTTTAATTTTTTTAACTACTTTCATTGCTAAGAATCATATTTTATATGCTCCATGTGGGAAGTAAATTTTTGGTGTATTTGTGGGGTTGACTAGAGAAGGATTTTCCTTGGCTTAATGAAATGGACATCCATAAAGTGTCTATGTGTAGCCCCTCATGCAGCTGAGGAGACTGGCTTGGCCATGTGATGTAGCTAGGCTGGATGAGCCTCCATTGCACCTGTGCTATTGGTGTGCAAAGAGTCCGCAAATACCAGGGCGTTATTTCTCCAGGTATTAGGTTCTATTCCAGAGTGACTAATGTAGACAGACACTTCTGAAAGGAGAGGAAGACTGTGGCGGTTTGCCCACGTTGCAGCTTCTTCCTCCGTCTCCAGTGCTTATTGTCACAGAGCCCTCTCCTTTCACATGCCCAGCAGAATGCGCTGCGTTACATTGCCTCCATACTGATAGAGAAATACAGCACAAGATAGAAGGGTGGGGAAAAGGTGTTTGTGCAGCTAGTGAGGAAACCCAGTAAAAAGTCTTTGTTTTTTTAGATATTACTTTGGAAGTAGTAGATAGATTCTTCACATCCACCTGTATTTTTGGTGCCCAAAGTTATTTTTCTTCTTATAAATCATTTAAACAATATTTATTTTTGTATGGCATAACTGGAAACTAAAATATATTCTAAATGTTCTTTATTCCAAAAAAAAATCAAATTAGAATGCTTATTTTTCAGTGGTGATAGAGGTAGAGATTATAATATATATGTCCATGGAGAGTTATCTCTAACGCCAGTGTTGAAAAAAGTTATGGTGAGCAAGAGTAGTATGTTTGCCTCTAAGATTTTGCTCACAGTTTCCTAAGTGATATTGTTTTAGGAATATTCAGGTGGAGATCATCACTCATCAGAATTTTGGTGCAAAGTTAAGCAGTATCTTTCTATGGACCAAGGTAGAGCCATGGGTGATGAAAGAGAACAGTGTTGTTGAAATCCGTCTGAGCTGCACAGGAAATCATCCCTGGCTCATAAATGACCAAACAGGAAGAAATAGCAGTCTCTCTGATTCAGAGTAATCTAAATTGTAGTACATAGCCTTAATTCATAGTCTAGTAGGCTTATTAATTTGTTACTTATAGTTGGGGTCAGGAGAGTGGGGGGGGGCAAGACATTTATTAAGCACCTCCTATGTGCCAGGCACTATGCTAAGCACTTTACATAGTTAGGTCATTTAATCCCAACAAGAACTCTACAACGAACATTACTTGTATTTATAATTTACAAATGAAGGTACTGAGACTCAGAGAAGCTCAATTCATGAAGCCGTTTCCTTCAGATACAGGTGTTGTGAGGTTAGGCTGCATTAAAAAGGAAAGTGGAATTATCTTCCAAGGAAAGCTTCCAGACCTCACAGCTTGGGAATTTGTTCATCTAATAACGTGGAGTTATCTCATCCTGCTTTCACAGGATTCCATTTGCATGGGTCCCCACACAATGTCTTTTCTGTGGGAAGTGAGAGTATAGCTTCCTTATTCATCCCTCTTGATACAAGAGGAGACAGTTGATACTGCATCACAAGATGCTAGCAGACAATGAGAATCTGATGTTGTACATGTCTACATGTACCATTTTTGTGCATGCCCACAATCCACTGACATTTTCTAAGTACTGCATGCAATTCTGATTAGGAGGCAAGGTGACCCCATCAGAACTTCCCTGGCAGGATATGAGCTCAGGTCTATGATGGGTATGTCTTTCAAATTGGCTTTATAAAGCTTCTCTTGAAACAGTTTGCCCACCATCCCCTGGCCTCAAGGAGCCAAGGAAGGGCTATTCATGTAAAAGATCCAGGACGTCTCAGCCATCTTGACTTTTCTACAGCATTAAACTTTCCTTTAAGTCTCACCATTGGTGACAGTTCGAAGTGCTAAGAACCATAATGTGTATATTAACCTGTGTGCCACATATTTATTTTTAGACTCCCTTCAACATTCATGTCAATATGATATTAATATCTAAATGTTGTAAATATTGTACATTTTGTAAATCAATAAAGATTTTAAATGTACCTCACCAGGCTCCTTCCTGCAAATGCACATGTAAACCAGTGATTAAGATGCTCAGGTTCTGTACCAGGCATTGGGCACTCCTTCCTGGAGTTTAACATTTAGTTACATGGATAAAAAATATATTCATGAAAAGATATTTCACCAATCTGAAATGATTCCTACCTACTGTAAGTGCTGCAGAAGAAACAAACAGAAAAAAAAAAATGAGAAAAGATGATCAAACTTCAATCAGGCCTACAGTTTCCCTTGGACATTTCACTGTTAAATCAGGAAATATAAAGATATTATATGTAGTCATATGTGTATACATAGATTCTTTCTTCCTTCCTTCCTTCCTTCCTTCCTTCCTTCCTTCCTTCCTTCCTTCCTTCCTTCCTTCCTTCTTTTCATGGGGCTAGAAAATGAATCCAGGACCTCAAGCATGCCAGGCAAATGTTTTATCACTGAACTAAGAGTCCTCTGTAAATTTTACTTTTAAACCTTATTCGATTCTTGGTGTATTCTATTCTATTTAATGATCATAAAACAAACAAACAAACAAAAGGCCTGGAAAGCTTCTCCATCAACTAGAAACAAAACTTGGAATAGTATATGTCACTTTTAATCTATATAAGAAACTTATTTTCTTAGTAATACAATAGGTTGAAAGCAACCTTGATAATTTTCAGCTTATTTGTGACTCTTGGCTATTCTTTAATGTCCTATAATTTGAGGTATCCAGAGGAAAAAAACCTTTTCCCGAAGGTTAGAGACTGATGAATGATTTCTGAAAGTCCTCTTTTCTGTTCTCCTAATAGCAACTTGATGTTTGTATATGATTTATCTTTAAACACATGGCTTCAGTTGATCAGCATGACTCCATTTACAGTTCTAAGAGTGATGGCTTTGGAGTGGCTAAAGGAGGCCCCTCTGGCTTATACTAAAAGGTCTATGATTGCTGATCCACAGCTCTCTCTTCCTCACATTGGTCATACAGATGACTTGCATGATGGCTCCAACTTTCTCTGGCATTTTTACTAAAAGATCATTTCTCATGCAATAAAGTTAGAGGTTAATGGGACTTAGAAAATATCTAATCTGCCTCCTTTATTTTATATAGGAGGAAAAAGAACCCTGGAGAATTCCGATCAGTTGTCTCTGAGAATATCACATTATTGTGATCAGAAAAAATAGATCACATCAAAATGGCCCTTTGATGTCCAAGTAAAGAAGACCTGTGGGTGATGGGTTCTAATTTCTAGGTGCCTTTTCTTCACTTTCACTGTGGTATTGCCCAATGGGTTGAGAACCATCAGGGTAGCAAAGGGAAGAGAAATGAAAGCTACCGAGGACAACCTTGCTAAGAAAGCAAGTTAGTTTGATGGGGGAAGGTAGGGGATTACTCTAACTTGTAAAAAAAAAATATTCTGGAAAAATTACTTTGAGAATCCTGGCCTTTAAAAAGTAGAGCAGTTAGTTTACATTAGAGAGTATCAGCTATTCCAAAACACTTTTCTCTGGACTGCTATATGGCCAGTGTCAGAAACTGGCCCCTCTAAACTCTGTATTATCCCTGTATCCGGAGTTCAGGCAGCCACCAAAGTCTCCTGGAGAGGTGACAGGGATCAGGTCAAAGTGAGGAAAATGTGTCTAAAGCAACTCTGCTGAGTCTGAGAAGTGAACAAAGTACCATGAGAATGCAGCCATGGTGCAAAGGCGTGACCTAAAAATAAGTCACACTCTCAATAAGTCCCTGCATCTCTGAGACTAATTCAAAGTCAATTCACTACGTCATCTACAGAGAAGCGTGACTCTCGGACCCATTGCACCTGCAGCAATCTGAGTGCATCTGTCAGGCTTCTCAGTGCTGTTCATTGGGCAGAGGCCCTTGATGCAGCTTCACAGCTACCTGTAGGCTTTGACCTCACCCAGCTTTGTGACCCTGAGCCAGGAAGGTAATAATATGAGATCCATGTCACACTGACATGAGAAATGGAGCTGTCTAGAAGGGTTAGGGCTGAGTTGTTTTGCACTGAGGTGCTTTGAGTAAGAAGAGCTAAGTAGACCTGAATGTTGGTAGGACACTTTGGAGTGCGTTCATGACTCATTCTGCCTTGGCTCTGGCACCTGTCATCCCGGGATTCCCACTTTCCAAATCTTTTAAATCCTTAATGAGTTGGGCCCGTCCCTGCTTTGCTAGATTTAACCAATTGATGACCATGTATGTTTTATCATCAACCTAAATACACAGAGTGCTGAATGAAGACAACCTTTTTGATCTGAAAATAAGAACCACAAGAAATGTGCAACCAATCAAATCTCCCATGAAATCTCTCCCTTCAAAAAGAAGGCCAGTACAAGTACTGAAAGCCCATTGGGCTACAGAATTTGGGACACAAGCACAAATAGCATCTTAGCTGAGGCTATAATTGAAGTTATTTAGAATAGCAAGAATAGATATTAGATTCATTTTAAAGAAGACTAAAAGGGGGCAAATATATTTAAACCAAGATGTGAAAAATGAGAAGATGCTAGCTTAGTTAAGAGACTTGAAGAAAAGTTCATGGACGTAGAATTTTAGAAAAGGACTATCTTGGGAGAAGATGGCAATTGACTAAATAAGTAACCTTGAAAATAAAGCAATCCAAAATTTATTTTTCTAGTCTGGTCATCACTGTAATTACAGATGTTCAACCCTAGCATTTGCTTCTCCCTTCATGTCTGTCAGCAACTGCTTATTCAGTTGGGAACCTGGGCTAGAGGGAACTTTAAAAGAGATGTTTTAAAGATGCCCAGACAAAATTGATTAACTGACTCATAGCCACTTTCATTTTAAGGAAAATAGGACAGTAGAGGTTTTTTTGTACTAATCTCAAGAATGCCCCCCCCACCCTGTATTCCCCTATGTAGTGGTCCTATCTATCAAACAAGTATGAAGCCAACCCTGCCACACAGTCTCAATAGAAAGGAACTCTCTCTTTGGTCTGTGATAGTGAGCATTTCACCCCTTGTGAGAGACGCTTCTATTGAGCCCAACACTGGATACTTTCACTTGAAGATGTGTTATCCTGCTACTGTGGTGCATTTTTTTTCTGGTACTTACCACACAAAATGATAGCATAGAACAAGATTACCAGTGGAAGACACCAGAATGCAGGCTGTACAAAAGACTAGACCAGAGTTCTTCTGCACAAGGCCACAGTGGGGAGAAGTAAATGTCCCCTCCTAATTGTGAACCTTCACTCTAAAACCTGGACTTTGATATCCTGTGTCCAAACTCCAGGGTACCCGTGTGCCTTGGGGCCTTACTCAGTGGATCTCAATGCAGTCTGCACATTTGAATGAGCTGGGAGCTCCCAAAAATAGTAATGAGCAGGCCCCATGTCTAGCCATTCAGAGTTGCTTTGCGAAGTTTCCCAACATCAGGCAGTTTTAAGGTTCCCTGTACCTCTAATGGGAAGCCTTTGGTCAAAAAACACAAAGCCCTAAATACCCACTGGGGATGAGTTATCATAATAGCAAAAGCAGTGCTAGTGAAATAATGACACCCAACACGTAAGGTATATTCATGTCCACTGAGAATGGTGCCCAGAATACAGTATGTGGATCATAAACATTTGTTACAAATGAACACGCAGAGTGTTTTTTTCAAAGATGAAGGGACCATCTGAAAGTATCAAATCACTGCTGGAACAAGAGTTAAAATCAAGGTTATTCTTCTGATAGTTTTAGCTTATCTCTGAAATATTTTCACATACTAAATTTAAACCAAAAATGTATAATATCAAATGCTGCAAAACCAGCATTTCTTTCCACTTGCAGCATAAATTGTTAAAGCTCTTTTGCAGAGCAATTTGGCTGAATGTGTTCAAGGCCATGCAAAAGGATATATCTTGACCCAATAATCCTAATTCTGTAAATGGCCTGAAATATAGAAACAGTGTTAAGGACAAATTTGTTCCTTGCAGCATTATTTGTAATTCAGAAAAAAATTAGAAGTCTATGTGCTGGAGTGGGGGAATAGTCAAGTCAATAACTGCATATCCATTTGGTGTGGTATGATAAAAAACGATTGCCCTAAAGACATTTGCAATGTCAAATGAAACTAGCAGCACTCATGCTGCATGGTCAATGGGCTGTCCTTTCTCAGAAGCAAACATGCTTGTAGAAAATAAACCGAAATACTTTCATTGTTTATATTATGGTAGTAACTTTTTATTTTCCTTTAAAAATATATTCCCATTTTAATGTACTGTGGTTATATTACTTTTGTAATGAGAAGCATAAATATAATAAGCAGTTAAGATCCCATAAGTTAATGGCGGTGCTGACTTTGGAAGCCCCTGCTCAGAGTAGCCCTTTGCATAGGGCAGGCTTCTGACTTTGTGGGCCTCCAAGGTCTAAGTCCTGACTGGCTACAGTCCCTCAGGAACTTTAGATGTTACTAGTGCCTGGAGCCCATTCCCAGAACCTCAGATTCGACTGATCCTGGACTGGGAAATATGGAAGTCATTATTTAAAAAAAATTCCTTCCCCCTCTGTTTTCTCCCTCCCTTTCTTTCTTTCCATCCCTCCCTCTCTTCCTCCCCCTATCTCTCCCTCTTTCTTTTGGTAATGGTTGTTTAATCCATGGCCTCTTTGTCATGAGCTATGTCTCTAGCCCTTTTTATCTTTTTATTTGGCACAGGGACCTTCTAAGTTGCACAATTCAGACTCCTATGTATGATTTCTTGCCTCAGCCTCTGTTGGTGCTGAATTATAGGTATGCACTATTTCTAGCTAACATTCTTTCTTTTAAAACTACTTACTGTAAAACAGTTTCAAACTTAGAAAAAAATCTAAGAAGATATTAATTTTTAAATTTTTCCATTTGAGTTATCATTCTCATATCTGTAATATAACAATTGTTATTCATTTTCTGAGCCATTTTTAGAATGGCTACAAACACTATGCCTCTTTTTCACTTGCTATGGTTTGGATGTAGTTTATGTGTGCCTCCGTTACCTTTTCTCTCATTGCTAGGACAAAATACCCGATACCCAAAATTAAGGAAGGAAAGGGTTATCTAGCTCACAGTTGGTGGTTTCTGTCCATGCTTGGCTGGCTCCAAGGCAGAGAGGCGTATGGTAGAAGACAGCTGGTAATGGCAGTGGGAAACAGCAAAGAGCAAAGGGAGGAGCGTCAGCTGCAGCAGCTAGCAAACTTCTCTCCCTTCCTTATGTTGTGTGCAGATTTCCCAGCCCAGGCAGGTGTACCATGCACACCCATAATCCCCCCCATTGGATCATGTATTAAACACAAACTCTAGAAACCTGCCTCAGTGACTGCATGAGGCTTTGGAGGGACAACCAGACCCAAACCATAACAATGTGTAACTCCCAAGGTTCATGTGCCAGAAGCTTGGCCTCCAGTGTAAGGGGCATTTGAACAGGGGTAGGTGATTAGGTCACAGAGCAGGCACCTATCTTGGAAGCCTTGGGTGCCACTCTCATCGGATCACAGTTAGCTCCTGGGATGGCACACAGCTCTGGACAGAGCAGCTCGGGCCTGTGCATCTCTCTAGCTCCCTGTGGTACTTGTTGCTTCATCTGTGCTCCCACTGTTGTGAAACCCTCGCCTGAGACTGCCTGGATACAGTGCCTAATCTTAGACTTTCAACTTCCAAAACTGAGCAAGATAAACCTTATTACTTTATACATTATCCATTCCCAGATATTTTGTCTTTGCAACAGAAAATAGACTCATGCACTGTAATGCTTGAGCATTTCCTAAGAACATAGACATTCACTAGCAAAACCAGACAATTATAAAAATCAAGATATACAACACTGACTGAAATCACTAAAAATCCATATTTTCATTCTTAGATAAGATTTCAGCAAAAAGCTAGTTCATATGGGGTAGCTGGCTACATTCTAATTGCTCCTTCGCCTACAAAAGCCAAGAGCTCCAATGCAACAGGAATAAACTCTGATCCCAAGAACTAGCCTTGTCCTTCTTGATCTGTTTTTCCACTTCCCTTCAGCTCACATATTCTTCTCTCTTCTTCTAACTGATCCCCCTCTGTTCCAATATAAAATCTTTATGACAGCTGAGGCCAGTTTCTGTTGTTGACATGTAAGACCTTGCTGGGTCAGAGCAGTTGAGCCACAATATTTCGATCCTTGGGTTCCTGATGGGTGTTACTATGTCCTTATGTGTTATCCTCAAACATTACCCCTTTTTCTTTTTAGGATATAATGTTTCAAAACACAGAAACTTGTGGAAAATCAGCACCATTTCTGTCAACAGAAGAGCACATCTGACAATGGTTCTGGTGATAAAATGTTGTTAAAAGTCCTGGCAGACCAGGACTGTGAGGGAGAGCATAGCAGACTGACACCTGCTTCTCCCAAGGAGACCATGGCTGGGCATCCCCAGCAGACACAGAACGTTAAAATTTGCTGCTTCTGGCTGGATGGGAGCCCCATAGATGGTTGTCAAGCCTGAGTCTGTCGTGGAGACCTCCAGGTCTGAGTGAAAGGCAAAGTGGTTACTGTGGGCCAACAGACCCCAGGCCCTGGGCAGAATGCTAAGGATGACATTCTGCATTTAAATGTTCAGGCACTAGGGCAGCTCTGACCAGGACCCTCCGCTCTCAGCGTGTCTGCCCGCCTCCAGGAGTTGTGGCCTGCCTATTTCCCTAGAGGAAAAGTGCATCTCCCGACTCTCTGCTTCACTACCTCCAGCTTACGTGGGCCGAACATGTGGAAATGTTGTGCTCAGAAGGAAGAGAGGCTAAGACTCCTTTTGAGCACCTTCTTCTATCCCTTTTCTCTGTTCTTCCAGCTTCCTGCTCACTAGGCCAAGAATGACTGAGAAGATGCACTAAGAGAAAAAGGCTTAGATTCAAACTCTGAGTTGTATCGAGGGGGTAAATATCTGCTGGTTAAAAATTAGATGACAAATGTTCTTACCACAAAAGACAATACATATGTAAGGTAATGCAGATATTAATCAGTTTGATTTAATATTATACAATATAAATCAGGCCTGGTGGGGCATGCCTATAATCCCACTTAGAAAACTGAATCAGGAGTTCAAGGCCCACCTGGGGTACACAGTAACTTCAAGACCAGCCCTGATCACGTAATGAGACCCTGTCTACAAAATATGACTACACAATATAAGCCTTACCAAAACTTTATATCTCATAAATATATACAAATTGCTATTTGTCAATTAAAAACAAATCTAATTTCTTCAAAAGTACTTTTTTTCCCTAAAATGACATTAAACCACTGGTACATCTTACAGCCAGTACTATAAACCTAGAAAATACAAAATATGTTACAGTGAGGAGAAAATTGTGAAGTGGTATCCTTATGAGCTTGAGATCAATAGCCTGGGACTCAAGCACAGCTCATTCATTGAAAAGTTCAGTGCCTCAGTCAAGTTTTCTCACATTGTGTGAAACTCAAAGGAGACCAGGAATCTGCTTATTGCTGCACGCACGCACGCACGCACGCACGCACGCACGCACACACACATTCACAGCGTATGTTTACGATAGGAATGGTGTGTATAGCTCTCTCACCTACTCAGTCTCTCGAGGACAGACAACATCGTGTTTGCACCTTCTGTGTCTAGCACACATCTGTCATAACTGCTCACTAAATTTTCATTGACTTGAACTGTGTAAACCTGTAGTAACGTCGTCTGACTTAGGTTTGGGGTTCGTGAGGACTGGTTGACGATTTCAAATAATAGATAAATAGATTGAAATAAACGGGGACACAACTTGACTTTTCAGATGCATACCGATTGTCTCCAATAATAACTTCGTGTGAAATGAATGATCTAGTGCTGATGCTCACAGGCTGCAACTCGAGGATAGAGGTGGAGATATTTAACACAATGCAAGGGTTATTACTGTGCTGGAGTTTTTGCCCAACAGATAATCCATTTTCACACCAGATACCATGCAGAAATGTAAAATGCCTTTCATAAACACGGAGGCAGAAAGCCTGGATCCATGGAAAAAAATCAAACACAAAAACAGCTTAGTGGATCCAGAGCTCCCACGTGGCCCGTGCACAGTCATGGCTGATGGAAACAAAACCTTATTAGAAATCAGAGTGTTGAAGTTTTGTGGTTGTTACTGTAGCAACTAGACAAGCAAATATTTTTTTTTTAAATGAAACCTGACTTAAGAAATGGATATTTTAGCTCAGGCCCTTCCTACTGGAGCCAGAACAAAGTTAGATAGGAGAAACGGATCTAAATTAAACCCCATAAAATGAGCCAATGAATAATTTAGCTGAAAAGGGGTCATAAATTGAAGAAGGACACTGCTGTGTGAGAATTATCATTTCCATATGTTCCCTATTTTTAGCACTGCCCATGTGCCCGGTGGTGGCAACCAAAGCAAAGCAGGAGCGGAGACATGGTGCTGGGGCCACTGAGCCCCACCACAATGTTGGAGCAGTGCTCACGGACCGCCTGACACCGGCTCTCCTGCTACTCGGCTTCCCTTGGCCTCATCAGCACAAGTAGTCTCAGGGCACAAGTGATTAGAGTGGAGGGCCTGAAAACAAGGAACATTTGCACCTTAGGCTGGAGAAGAGGAAGACATTTCTTAAACTCCTAAGGGAGAAAACAGGCTTTGTAATTCTATAGTGAAATGATACTTTGGTAGACTAAAGAAAAGCAACCATTGTTATGTAGCACTAGTAATTTGATAAGAAAAGCAAACAAACTATTCAAACATTCACAAGGACAACATTCTCAATTAATTTAATGCATATGTTGATGTTAAAGGTGTATAGCTAGAGCAAGATCATTACTTGAGAAAGAGCTAACTGTTCTCACAGGGCAGTCTTGGTGGACCTCATAGTGATGTCATGTTACATCACTGAGGCTGATGCTACAGTGCTCCTTCTCTACCTCCCAGTTACACATGTGTTAGGAACATGCTGACTGGTTTCCAGTGTACATGGACATGGAATTCTTATTTTCAGGGTCACAGAATCTGGTAACCTAGTGCCGAGGTAATGACTTTGGGTCCTGCAGAGCCCAGTAGCTCATCTTGTATTGCTAAGAGGCTAAGTCATAAAGGATGTAGCTCCCATATTTATGCATTTAAGAGTCTGTCAGAAAAATGAGCTCAGTAGCACTGACCCCATTTGAAAGATGAGAATATTAAAACACAAAGAATATAAGGACAGTAAATGAAAGCACTGCATGGGATCAGGCTCTGTAGGCAAAACATGGTCTTAAAAGAAACATCTAACCCCTTTAGACTTGGTGTTGATCATCTGGAGGGAATAGCAGAGAGCAAATCAGGGTTTCTCAAGCTTCCTGGCAGCCATTTACACTAACGTTTTGCAGGGTGACTGTCATAGTCACCTTCCTATCATTGAAATACAATAGCCAACACCCAATTTTAAAGGAAAAGAGCTTGCTTCTGGTTCTTGGTAGTTTCAGATTTTGGTCCATTGTCATCTGACTCCTAGGCAGGAAAGGCAGGATGGAAGGGTCCGCAGGCAGACAGCTGATCCTTCTACAGCAGCCAGGAGGCTCCGTCAGGACAGAGGAGCCAGGAAGGGAGACTGGCATGTCCTTCCAGATGCTAGCCCCAGTTAGCCACCTCCAGCCTGGCTCCCTCCTGACAGCAAGTCAGCCAGGTTCCAGTCATCCTCCCAGAGCCCATCTGTGAATATAGACTTTTGGAGGACACTTTAGACCTAGGCCCCATGGTGACTCCATGCACATGTTTCTGTGTATGTAAAAATAAAACTGGAATATTTCACAGAAACACATGATCTTCTTATTTCATACTGTCACATTATTGTATAGATTCCATTCTAATTCCAATATTGTCTATATCCTGTTCACTCTTCCTTGATTTTAAACCACCATATTGATTTCATGACCCATTAAGGGACTATAAATTACAGTTTGAAAGTTGGTGAACCATGATTACTGGTGACACCACTACTGTTTATTCCGTTATATACTTGAAGTGAAGAAAGCAGGACTAGATCCCTGGCCTAGAGACTCTCCAGCCTTTATTTCTGAGGTGTTGTGATGAGGTAAGGTTTTTCTTTTTTTTTTTTTTCTTCTAAATTATGGCTTCATATTCACTCTTGTACTAATTTGGTCTGCAGTATTTCTGTAATCTCTCTAAAGTTAATTTCATTACTTTTTGATTTGTTAACCAGTTTACTCCACAAGTTGTTAGGCTTGGGAAGACAATCTGAGTCAGAAACCAAGTTTCACTAGCTAAGCCCCCGAATCTTTAATCTAGTTGCTTGTAAAGTGGGGATAAATGAACTCGTCGGGATGATCAGCCATAAGCCATGGAAATCCACAGCATGACACAGGTAAGTGGTGAGAATCCAATAAATGGCGTCATCTTGACAGTTTGCTGGGTGCTCTGAGGGTGGCCAGAAGCCCCAAAGAGTTGAAGAGTGGCTTGAGGTCCCTTGGAGAGAGACTGCAGTGGTGCCAGTGCTCACGTACTGCTGCTTTTTTTTTTTTTTTTCTTTTGCTTTGTAAACTGCATTTGGGACTTAGCGATACATCACCAACATTTTTCTGTCAGCAAGCAGTGATGTAGGAGATAATTTTTTTTTTTTTGTAGGAGATAATTTTTAATGGTTGGTTAGCATTACATTTTATGGTTGTGCTGTAATTTATTTCACCATTTCCTCTTCCTTCTTAAAGGTATTTCTAGTTTTATTTTGGAGAAAAATTCTATGTAAAATAAATGCGTTTCAAAGTATGAGTAAATGAAGGTAAAATCTTCCTCCTCTTCTCCCACCTCTTCCAGTTCTGCCGCAATAGCCAGGAATCAATTCTGGACTATGCTTTTACATACTTCCTAATGCATATATAAATGTTTTTTTGAAATGTTTACACAATTACATAAATGCATATATGCAAAAAGCAAATTCTAAAGCATGCTTTTGAAAATGCATGTATGAAGGTCCTCATCTATTGTCAGTGCAAGTAGACCTATTTCATTTTGCAAGTGGTTCTGTGTGTTCTATTGTGCGACTAAGTCATAATTTATTCAAGTCATCCCCCTATGCCCCAAATTCAGCAAACTTCTAGATTGTGCTGTCACAAGCAGCTACACAGTGAACACCTGTGCGCTGCCTGGAGCTAATGCTAGGATAACGAATGGAAGCTGACTGGTTTCATGCATTCAAAGTTTTGCTTCCTGTTGCCAAGTTACCCTCCAGAAGAGGATGCCAATTTAGGCTTGTGTCTCTGGGGTACAAGTCTGTTTCTGCAATCCCTGTCTAAACTTAGCATCTCTTGATATGTGCTTGTTGAATTCTTTTTCCGGTTTAGAAATATAAACAAGAGGGCTGACTAGATGACTCAGTGGTCTAAAGCACCTGCTTAGGCAAGCTTAGGCAACCACAAGGACCATGGTTCGATCCCTACCACCACATGCTATGCCAGCCCCACCTCCAGGGTAGGCTGGGCTGGCCATAATATATATAAAAAAGAAAAGAAATATAAACAAGAGTATTTACGTTAGCTCAGTGGAGGAAAGCAGATAATGGATAAGAGAAAATTACTTGTCTTCATATTCTTTTGGAAGAGCTTCACACAGAGCAAGTCATTTTACTTTCCAGGAGAGAGTTGACACTTGCCATGGGCTACACCTGCAGGCTGTAATTTTTCCTGAAAGGTTTAGGTGTCTCCATCTGTCCTATCATGAATGAAATGGCACGCAACACCCTAGATGTGATTTCTCAGCCCTGCTGAGCACGGTCTGTACTGACTGTGATGTGACTGATGTCCTCCCCCTTATTCCAATGAGCTACGACATACCTCCTTCTGTTGTGCCGGGCTTACTATGAAGACTCTGGAGCACACTGGAAATCAGTACTCTTGCTTTGTGCACAAGAGATGCTGAAATTCCGCCGAGTAGCTGTAGGATCATCCTCTGTGGCAGCTTGACTCAACGCACTTGCCATTTCAAACAAGAAATTCCCTTTCCTCATTCACCTTTCCTGACTCTGCAGATCTACCTTTCCTCTTCTTTTTTTCCCTCCTCCTCTTGTTGTTGTTGTTGTTGTTGTTGTTGTTGTTGTTGTTGTTGTTGTTCTTCTTCTTCTTCTTCTTCTTCTTCTTCTTCTTCTTCTTCTTCTTCTTCTTCTTCTTCTTCTTCTTCTTCTTCTCCCCCTCCTCCTCCTCCTCCTCCTCCTCCTCCTCTCCTTCTTCTATTTATGCATTTGGTACAGGGTCTAACTATGTAGCTCAGAGTTGTACTAATCCTCCTATTTTCAGCCTCCCCAGTGCTGGGATTACAGACATGTGCCACCATGTCTGGACTCAGTCACCAGCTCAGTGCACCCCAGGGATGGGGCCAGTGCAGCATGCAGGACCAGAGATCAAGCCGGGTCCCTGCGTTTGCCTAAGCAGGTGCTTTAATTTGTTGAGCTATCTCACTGGCCCAAGTCTGCCTCTCTGTGTTCTAATTTTTTAACTTGCAAAGGAAGAGTTAGGGCCATTGATATTAGGTTTAAATACAATGGGTCAACTACTGCATAAAAGAAAATGCCTTTTTTTGTCTTCTTGAGACAGGGTCTCGCTGTGCAGTTCAGGCTGGCATTGAACTCACTTTTGTAGCCCGGCTGATCTTGAACTCACACTGATCATCCTGCCTCAGCCTCCCAAGTGCTGGGATTACAGGCGTGTACCACCATGCCTGGTGAAAATGCCTATTTCTGAAGTCAAATATAAGTAAAAATGAGAATGAAGAAGACAAGCTGGTTTAAGACAGCTATGCAGATTCAAATGACCAATTGTAGAAGCAGTAGGATTCATACTATTCCAAACGTGACAATGAATTTAGAAATAATTAAACCAAATATCTTCGGTTCATTTTATGGATGAGGACATGGAAACACAGGCTTATCCTAGGTCACACAACATATTGGTGGCACTTCGTGACCTACAGTAATAGCAAATGAAAATGACATGTGAAATCACAATATACATTTTCAGTACTGAAAAAGAATTGTTTTAATATACAGTATGTTCCTTTGTGTGCCAAATAAAGTAATGCAGTGAGCCTAATAAACTTAAATGACTTCAGCAACTAGCTCATTCCATGAGTAGTATTTATAGCATCATTTTCATCATCTTCTCTTTCTGGAACAGCACAGCTCCTCAGCACCATATTCTATGAAATTCTGGATTTTTGCTTACTTTAATTTTTTTTTCATAGTAGCTACATTAAAAAAAAAAATCCTTCCTTTTGGCCAGAACTGCCATCTTCCAGTAATTTGTCAAAATGAGTAACACAAAGGGCAAGAGGAGGGGACCCCAGTATATGTTCTCCAGGCCCTTTAGAATACATGGGGTGGTTCCTTTGGCCACATACATGCGAACCTACAAAAAGGGTGACCTTGTAGACATCAAGGGAATGGGTACTGTGCAAAAAGGAATGCCTCACAAATGTTACCATGGCAAAACAGGAAGAGTCTACAGTGTTACCCAGCACGCTGTTGGCATCGTTGTAAACAAGCAAGTTAAGGGCAAGATACTTGCCAAGAGGATTAAGGTATGTATTGAGCATATTAAACATTCAAAAAGTCATGATAGCTTCCTGAAACGTGTCAAGGAAAATGATTAGAGAAAGAAAGAAGCTAAAGAGAAGGGTATTTGGGTTCAACTGAAGCGCCAGCCTGCCCCTCCCAGAGAAACCACTTTGTGAGGACCAATGGGAAGGAACCTGAGTGGTTGGAACCTATTCCCTATGAGTTCCTGGCATAAACTGGGATGTAGCTCTGCCATTTGTCACCTAATTGGCAGCTTAAGTGTTCTAGGTCCTATATAAAAATAAAATTGCCCTGTGTTGTAAGGGTGATTTTCTTAGTTGAAGAGGTATATGGTGCCTTCTTACCTCAAAAATATCTCAGCAGATTTTCACTGTAGTGAGTAACTGTGTCTGGTCTTTACTCTTCAGTGTTTTCTTGCTGAAAAGTATTGCTGAGGTATTGTGCAGGTGTATACCCAAGTATTTATAAAATGTTTATATTGGCTTGAAGGTCTTGTAAATTACCATTGGGAAAAGATGTATCCAAATAAATGGAAGTCACTTCAGAAACAAATGTAAGTCCATTTCAGTTAAATAAATTGCTTAAAGCAAATAAATAAATAAATAAATACATAAATACATAAATAAATACATAAATAAATAAATCTTGTTTTGGTTCTGTAAAATAGAATGGCCATAGGCAGGCTTTGGGTTACACCCACATTCAACAAATGTATGATGAAAATCTCTTTATCTTCCTGGAGAAGCCACTATTGTCACTAATGGCAAAATCAATAGAGAAAAAATAATTTTAATTTTGGAAATTCTAGTGGTGCCAACCACTGATACAGACAAGGTAAGTGGGCAATCTGCTCTCCTCAAATGGCAGTGGTCATGGGAGGCATGAATAAGCTCTCCTCGGGAAGTTGCTGAGGACCCTGGAGCTTGTCTTGTACTCTGAAAATTCTAGGCCTTCCTGGAGGCAAGGGTGGGGAAACGACCCAAAAGCTTCTTGTTAACTTGTTCATGGAAACAGAATTTCCTGTGTCTGGCCTTACAGAAGGAAAGAGCAGCATTTCCTGGCATCTTCCCAGGTGGTAAATGAGTGCTCAAGTGCCTACTGTGCGGGACATATTTTTAATGCCTTTGCAGTTTATAACTCAACTATCTGTCATCTTCCAGAAAAGCATGCCATGGTAGCCAGCACTGAAATCATAATGACAGCCAGGTGTGATGGTGCACGCCTGAAATCCCAGCACTTGGGATACTGAGGCAGAAGGACTGCCACAAGTTGGAGGCCAAGGTTGTCTCAAAAATCAAAACGAGAGACAGAGAGAGAGAGAAGGAGGGAGGAAGAAAGAAAAAGAGAGGAAGAAAGAAAGAAAGAAAGAAAGAAAGAAAGAAAGAAAGAAAGAAGGAAGGAAGGAAGGAAGGAAGGAAGGAAAAGCATAATGGCATATAAAAGAAGGGAGTTTTGTTGATCGCTCTGCCCCTTGTTCATGATACACAGCAGTGGCTTGCTGGCTCTCTCTCCCTAACATATGTACAGTCATTTTCTAGATTATGCTACTCTTTTCTATTTTTTAAGAGAACAAAAAATAGTTAAAATTAGAAATAATAAAGATTTTCACTAAACAAAATATAGGAATTCAACAATAGTTGTTTTCAAATTAGAGGTTTAGATGACCAGACATAAGCATGCAAAATTGATCAGAAAATATTAAAAATTAACGGTTCCTTTTAATAGACCAGGAGAAATCAGCAGCAAAATTATATATATATATATATATATATATATATATATACACACACACACACACACACATATATATATATATACATATATATATTCTTTCTTTCCTTTTCTTTTTCTTTTCTCCTTTCTTTCATTCCAGTTGTTCCTTCCCATTGAACAGATTCTTTCCTTTCACGGTATCTGTTGTACCCTTAAGATGTTATTTGCTCTTTCAGGTTCTTACCTACTGTGAAAACAGTAAATGACAAGAGACAATACAACGTTTACACATGTGGGTCTGATTTACTTCACTTATGAGTATGGTCTCCAGCTGCATCCATATACCTATAAAAGCTTCAAGTTTATCTTTCTTTATAGCCGACTAATACTCCATTGTATACAAATACCACATCATTTTTAACCATTCCTCAGTTGATGGGCATTTGGGTTGTTTCCAAGATTTAACTGTGACGAGTTGTGCTGCTTTAAGCAAAGGTGCCCATATATCACCATGGAAATTAGTGTAGAGATTCCTTAAAAAACCAGAATCAGGGGTCCCATTTGATTCAGATATTTCCCTCCTGAGTATTTTTCCAGAACAACTGAAAGCGTTGTACCATGGGAATATATGAGCACCTAGCCTGTTCCTTTTGGCAGAGGACAAGGAGAGAAAAAACACTGTAGGAAAGCTGAAATGCCCCGAAGCCTTCCCCAGAGACCACGCCTGTTTACCTCATCTCACATTTCACTGGTCAAAATCCGTCACATGGCTGCCAATAGGGAAGGACAGGGCAGTGCACTCCCTACCTGGGGGCGCTGCAAGCCTGGGGTAGTGGTTGAGTGTGGGAAAGGACAGGGAATGCTCAGGAACAGTTGCACAACCTGCACACGGGCTTAGATCCAGATGTACGAGTCCCCACAATATCGTGCTTGTCAAAAATCAGTCAGACTTACTTTTTCTGGCATGTGCTGACTGGTTACTCTCAAGATAAGGAGCAGCGGTGTTTGGTTATGATTTTAAAATTAAAGATGGGTTAAGGGCTAGTTAAGAGGAATTGTCTTTCACCTTGTGCTGCTCCTGTCATTCCCACTCATCTTTCCCCATTTCTCCAATAGGTTGGGCCAATACTTTCCTAAATTAGGCAAGGAGGCAACAGTAGGAAGCATTCGCAGGACTTCCTCAGTAGGACTGAAACAAATATATATATATATGATGGGATATTTTGAGCAGAAGCTATTAAAATGCAATTTTGAACAATTTTTAAGTCAATTTTCCTACTTCTGTGCTTAGATAAAAAAAAAAAAAAAACAAGGAGAAAAGACAATTCTGTAGGTGAGCTGCTTTTTAAAAATTGTTTTTCTCTTTTGTCTGTTCATGAACGTCAACTTCAGAGAATAATTTTGACTTGCAAGGCCAGTCCAGCACAGGCTTTCAGGCTATGGGTCGTCTTGATTACAGTACCCTGCCTGCATCCCTAGGTGTTTGATATCTCATTCTGCCACCTGCCAGTGTAGATCCTCACTGCAGTACCCTGTGTTAGCCAAGAATCTATTAAGCTCAGCAAAATGTGGGACACATATACTCAGGGCTAGGAACAGTGCCAGCTTGTTTATAAAGCTGCATTCTGGGCCAACGAGATGGCTCGGCAGACTAAAGCACCTGCTTAGGCAAGCTTAGTCAAGCATGGGAACTGCAATTTGCCAGCACAAAATGCCTCACCAGCTTTGCCCCCAGGGTAGGATGAGCTGGCCACGAAGTTGGGGTGTGGTGGCACAGGCCTGTAATCCCAGCACAGGGGAGTCTGAAAGCAGGAGGATCACAAGTCTAAGCTGTGTAGTGAGATCCTGTAACAGCCAAATATATTAACAAAAAACCAGCCTGCATTCCATAGGAACCCTCCCTTCAGGAGTCAGAAATGGTGTGTTGGGGGCACACATAACTAAGAAATTACACTGGAGCAATAAGTGCTGCAAACTTGAGGTACAGGAACTGTTCCAGTACAAAGGAGGGAAGTATGCCTCATTATTACAACATCAGAAAAATGCTCTAGAGAGAATGATGTGTAAACCAGGAAATAAAGGGTGAGGGGCTGTTGGCAGTGTCAGGAAGCAGAGGTAACTCTGAGGTAAGCTGACAGAGCTCTCTGTAGGAGGCAGAGGGCAGGTTGCTTTCATTCCCAGCAGTGCCCTTCATCACTGAGCTTTCATAGTGTTGCTTTCCATCCTGCTAATGGCCTTTCAAAACCTGCCTCCATTTGTTCTTGTGTTTTTACAAGATGTTTATAAACTACATTTGTATAAGCTTATAATTTTTTATAATTTAAGGACTATAAAGTTGTAAAACAAACAAAAAATAGTCAAATACTTATACCATTGAGCTTCCCATCTCTAGGACAAGTCCCTGACATCAAAACTTGAAGGAAGAGAGGTTTATTTGGGCTTATGGTCTTGGTCTCTGGCCAGCTGTTCCAAGGCAGAAACTGCATCGCAGAGAGAAGCTGCCCTGTGATGCCAGCCAGGAAGCACAGACAAATGGAAAAAGCCAGGGAGAGAGATCTGAAAGGGTGCAAGCAAGACACACCCTTCAAAGGCAAGTCTCTGCACCAAGCCCCGCCCCTTCACCAGGCCCCGCCCCTCTACTAGCCCCGCCCCTCCGGAGAGCCCATTCAGCTATGAGCTCATGACTAGGCCCATCCTTTGCTGAAGTTAGTGCCCTCACCATACACTCACGCCCGCACGCCCTACCTCACCAATACCCCTCACCAATGAGGGGTCTGTGGGAGGTACCTCATAACTGAACCATAACAATACCTTTGTGCCGCTAGACAAAAATGACAAACACAGTGCTGCATCGTATTTCATTTAATCATTTAAGAAATGAACTACTACCTAATCCTGAGACTCAGAATGCTGAGGCGGGAGGATTTCAAATGTGACTCCAGTGTAGAGTACATCAAGACCTTGCCTCCAAATAAGTGAGTAGTAAACAAACAACTGCCGAGAAGTTGAAAGTTTTCTAACAACCTCCTCTGTCACATTTTCCTTCATTCCACTCTATCTCTTGGAGTTAACTGCTGTTGTGAATTTTATGATACTAATCCTTATTTTTATGTGTTTTCCAAACATATATTAATGAACAGTTTTATATATGAAAAATTTTAGGCAAACTATTTGCTATCTATGATATTTGGTGGACTGAATGTTTTTCAATGTTATATTTTCAGTATTTATGTGTATATTCTAATAAGATCTCAAATCAAGTTGTCCACACTATTCCTATCATCTATGGGTTGCTAAAAATTCTTTTGCTCTAAAAATTGATAGCAGTAAAAGTCCTTTCGTGAAGTTATTTACCTATTATGTTTATATGTTTAAGTAGGTCATCACCTGAAGATGCAGTTGCTGGGTCACTGAGACTGTACTTTTTGTGGTTTGGGAAGACATTAACATCTCATAATACATTGTTGGTTCTTTTGAATTTTCTCCTTGGGGTCTTGGTACGGGTGTTCCTTTTCTCTTGGTCTTCAATGACTCTTGACCAGTGAGCACTGAAGTAACACGTTCATTTGTTTTCATTTGATGTTTTAAAATCTTTCCTCCCAGGGAGGCAGACCCTTGAGGTATACTCTTTGTCTAGTGCTTCCATGTGTCCTTTTCCTCTCCTGGCCTTCCCGTGGCACGACTGGATTCATTTCTCATCTCCTCAGACTCAATACTCTCTTCCCTTCATACACTCTCAGTGGATTCCCCACTTCTTATTTCACAGAAAACATGAACAATCAGAAGCAAAGAAACTGCAGAATGGCAAAGAATCTCCCGACGTAGCCATGGTCTATCTGTGCACTCTATCCACTTTCACTTCCTTGACAAAGCAGAAATGTCCCGCTTCCTATTCAAGGGCAGTGCTTCCATGTGCACCCTGAGCCTCACGCCTTACATTTCTTTTTTTTTTTTTTTAATTTATTTTTATTTTTTATTTTTTATTTTTTTTTTTGGCTTTTTGAGACAGGGTCTCGCTATGCAGTTCAGGCTGGCCTTGAGCTCACTTTTGTAGCCCAGGCTGGTCTCGAACTCGCATCAATCCTCCTGCCTCAGTCTCCCGAGTGCTGGGATTACAGGCGTGCGCCACCACGCCCGGCACGCCTTACATTTCTTTTTTTACCCTTTTCATTTCTTCAAGCCCCATTGTTTCTTCAATTATCCTCTCTCTCTCTCTCTGCCATCCGAGGAACATGCTTCCTGTATAAGCGGAGACAGTAAGTGTTGCAAGCTTTCTATCTATCACTTGTTCCAACAAAATTCTATTCTGTAAAGTAGACCAAGGTCCAGATTTGACTTGCAAGAAACTTGCCTATCCCTGTGCTCCACTGTCAATAATTCCTTTAGATCTGCCAAATTTCGTCCCATAGGTATAGACATATGCCATAATGTCAGTTATTGTAATAAAAACTGCTGAAGCTACAAAGCTAGTCATGATTTTTCGTCTGATCTCACATGAAGTGAGAACCCACATGGTAAAGCGGGAAGTGCACTATGATAGGAGCAGCGAACACATTCTCCACTTTTGATGCAGAAAGAAAAGGAAAAGGAAAATCATCACCTAGATCTAAGCTCTGCTCCAGCGGCTGCCTTCACTTCCCTGTACAATTAAGTCTCCTGCGATCGCTTCCGCCCATGCTTGCCATCTCCACTTCCCCTTCTCCCTTTGTCTCTGGAACCCTTCCCTTCTGGTTTTGGTCGCTCCCAGGCAGCTGCCTTCTCGGAGGTCCGCTCCTCCTCTGGGCCTGCTGCACAGGCAGTGCTCCAGGCTGTTCTTCAGCCCTTGGCATTACTGGGAGGCCTTTCTCCTCTTGTCTTTCCTTGGTGGGCTCCTCGCATACCCATTCTGGTTTCTCTTCAATTCAGTCCCAGTGTCTCCAGAGCCTGGTCTGTCTTTCTATCTTAGATGATCTTTTCCAGTCCTTTGCTTAAATCCCAGGTCTATGCCTGTATCCTTTTTCTCCTCCTCCTCCTCCTCCTCCTCCTCCTCCTCCTCCT